>WSYH01004724.1:0-50376 GCA_036426205.1 Ascaphus truei
GTCCTTGCTGCTAGTCCACGCCGACACGTCACTTCCGGTTTGCACGCTGGTAGCTGGCGTCACCGGAGCTGCTGCTGCAGACTGTAGCTTGTCTCCCTCTAGGATCTCACGCTGAGGGTTACGCTCTACGCGTTTCGCCGTGCAAGTCGACGGCTTCGTCAGGAGTGCTTTAACCCTAAGAAGTGGAAGGTGGTCCCGTGGGGTCCGACGGCGGAGCACTGCTGTGTGAAGAAATTCGGGGCTGCACACCAGTTCCAGTTAAAAGTTCATTTATTGTGTGGTCATCTGGAGTTAACAGCTAGCACTCTGACGCGTTTCAGGACAGTTGTCCCTTTATCAAAGAGTAACTGCGTCTGCTGAGTTCTCCATTATGTAGTGTAACTCCCGCCCCCAACCGTGACGTCACGCGTTACGTTTCTATCGCGAGATTTGTTGATGCCCCCATCTCATTGGATGCCATGTAAGCCAATCGCGCATGGCATGGGTGAATAATTGAGCAGTAAGACTAGCATTGGAGCCTCGGACTTTAGCTCCGCCTCTATCAGTGACGTCACATGCTCTATGTATTTCAGATCTTTGTTAGCATTAGCCTATGGGTTCGTATATACCCTATTATAACTCATATTAGAGGGGTATATAATGTCTAGGCAAGGTGGGGAGTATATAACATAATGGAGAATCTCAGAATAAAACAAAACACAAGTAGGGTGATATTAAAAACATATAGTAAACAAATATTTAAAATAGAATTTTCAAAAATTAAAGAAACACAGCATTTAAAAACAAAGCAAAAGAGATGGAAGACATAGATGTTAGAAATAGACATATATAATACTCATAAGGATTTCATGTGTATGTATCTTGTAAATTGAAAATAGACTGATAATAATGTCTAAAACATACATCTTTTTTATATACTGTGATTAACTATATATATCTTACATATTTTTCTACTGAAGCAGAGTCATAAAGTTATTCATTTAGATCAAGCTCTCTACTCTGAACATATGACTGTTCCTATGAATAGGATCCACATACAATACTGTTATTATTCTAATCAAATGATAGATGATATAACTTTATCAGAGTATCAGTATGATGTATTTTTTACATATACAAAAGAGCAAGTTCATGAGGTTAGGTATATTAATTTTTACACCTTAATATACAGAGTCATAACCTGATATATTATAACCAACGTTTTCTCAAAGGAGTCTCTCTGAAGGATCAATTTAATATATCATGTAGCGCACAAATACATGAATAACATAGTCACATGTGTCTTCATTTGTATAAACATGAATATAGCCAATCTACCAGATCTCAATCCAAGAAATGTTTTAGTCATTCCCCATACACTTAACCCTAAGAAGGCTATCTTTATATACCCTCCATTATTACATTGACCTTTTCTCCCATTGGTCTAAATGTAATTCGATCTAAATTGACTAAGTCACTAATTGCCCTTACATACAATTTAAATCGTACACAAAGTTTATACAATGAAATTAAAATACAATGTTTAATATAATCAATTAAAAAGACTTCATTATTTGCAAAACATTTGTGATAGTAAAACATATACTAAAATACATAAAACTATAGAAACATTTGTGATAGTAAAACATATACTAAAATACATAAAACTATAGCACTTGCTCTAACACAGTGAATCTGAGACCTGATATATCACTATTGTCTCCCTCTAGGATCTCACGCTGAGGGTTACGCTCTTCTATCTCTTCTATATCTAGTGGTGCTGCCATATTAGTGCTGGAAACTAAACACAAATACAAATACAAAATACTAAATGGCGCTCAAAACACTCTATCTAAGTGCAACAGTGCAGTAACAGTGCTAATATACAGTGAAATAACACAAAATACTCGTGCATAACCCTCAGCGTGAGATCCTAGAGGGAGACAAGCTACAGTCTGCAGCAGCAGCTCCGGTGACGCCAGCTACCAGCGTGCAAACCGGAAGTGACGTGTCGGCGTGGACTAGCAGCAAGGACGGAGCCAGTGAATGAGGCGGTTGTGTGAGGGGGCTTCCCGAGGTCGCGACTCGGCATTAAGATCACTCTAAAACCAACGCCTTATACCATCTGGTATCCTGTAAGCCTTGATTTTTTATCATTGTCGGATAAAGTGTTTTTTGGCATTTTAAAATCTTGGCTGTGTGTCTCTCTACTGGGTCTTCTTTTTTCTCCCAACCTCCTGGTTTATGATTGATGCTTGATATATAATCTAGCATATTCCTATGGAGTTCTACCTGCTCAATGTTTTATTGTAACGTTATGCACTATGGTAGTTTATTTATTTTATTTCAGATACTGACGCTCCCCTGATATTTCGTTTTTGCTTCTTTGCTACCGATGCACATCACCAGGACACTTGCTACTTCCCATTGGGCATGCTTGCAGAATGTTGGGCTATGGATGTAGGGCACATTGCATGACGCTCATGGCAGTCTCCTTTAATTATTTCTAATTTGGTTACACTGAAAGGAAACTTTAGAAAATATGTCTCTATCTGTTATATTAGAAAGACGAGCACTCACATGAGCTAATCCCACGGTTGCGATGAACCTGTTAGCAGCGTATTCAGTTGGCCACACTGCCACCGTTCCAAGTTCCGTAACCTGCTGCTTTGAGTACACCCCCCATTGTGGTCGTCTCCCCTAGGCCCTGCCGACGAGGATACTCACCCTGTACCACTGCAGTTAATTTATTCCTCTTTATGCTTTGCAGAATGCGTCCCCTGATATTGAGTTTATCTAACGTGCACTTCCATGACACAGCTTTCGATACTTGAATCCCTATCTATCTTTGGGAAGGCTGACAGTCCTGACACAGCCCAAAGAGAGCTGCTCAAAGTAAGCAGAGGGTGAGTCTGGTCCGAATATAAATTAACTCCTCTTTTCTCCCTGAGCGATTGTGTCTAGATCAAGGAATCGAAATTTCATGACTCTGAATGTGTGTAACAGGGTAATGAATGGATGAAGTGATTCTCGAGTTGAGTCTAGTCAGGGTATCTATGTAGAAGCATGAACTTCTTTACATGTCACTAACCATGATCTCTGCAGGCCCTCACAGTGAAGTGTTACCAGTGTGTTCTGCTGGGTTTTTTTTCAGTGAGGCCGTTTATGGACTGTGTTTTACAAAGCATGTCACTTTGCCGAAAATGTTGAATGGAATTCTGCTCGTTCTTTTTGGTTTCTTGACCCGTTGGAGCAACGTTCAAACAGCATCCGTCGTTTAAGCGTGGTGCAGAGTTATACGGGTAGAATGTTTTCCCTGCATGACCTGACGTTTTCTCTCTCCTCTCCCTCAACTCCCTCTTCGCAGAATTCGAGACGATTTGGATCACTTGGGATAGGGTCTATCGTTTTCCAGACGTGACAACTGACATAGATGAAGAGTTTAAACGCGAGGAGTACGGGGTCGAGCTAAAGGTGACAGCAGCACAGCTGGGGGGGGGGGGGGGGGGGGGCTAGTATAGCAGGCTCAAGAGGTATGTAGCAATCTGATACTGTTGCACATAACCCTGTGGCAGGCCTGTGGGCCACTCATGTTTCACAATGAGCTCACACACAGTGAGGAGCGCAGGAGAGATCGTATACAGTAGCTGGAGTGTCTTCCTTTCCCCCAGAAGAGCAATATCCTTTGCTGTGCTCATATTCCACACTGTTGTGGAGATTAATGGGAGGAACTGTGGGGCCGGCTGTACCCCTGGGGGATTGTGGACGGTAGGAGCCTCATTTGAAAAAACAAACCTAAACTCATTCCACCACCTACACACAACCCCGTGTCCTCATTCCCCAGTCCTCAGAACCCCCCCAACAGTCAGTTCATTATATCCCTGCTTCATACAGGTGGCTCAATCAGTGGTGGCATCATCAAAAGACAAGCCATCTGTGCTGAAGCATGGATGCCTGAAACCTGACTCTATTTGGGGGTCTTGAGTACTGGGTTGAGAACCCCGATCTACAATTTCAACTCTACTACATCCTATTCAATCTCACTCACAGTTAGCCTTCCTCTGCACATTCACATTGATACCGGATAGCATACTACCTTTCTCCCCTTTTACAACGTCCCTTTGGTCACTACTTACCCCCCGAATACTGTCCTTTAATCCCCGTCAAACCCTATCCTCACATCAAACCTCCTCAACAACACCTTCACACTCACCGGTTCTTGTCACAAACATTTCGCTGGCATCTTGTACTTCCTTTTAGGTTACCAGCATTGAGAGTTCTTCGTAGATGAAAATCAGAGCTTTTCGAAACCTCAATTGTTTTTTTTCCTCACGTGGGGGTTGGCTGGGCCGATTGGGGCCCAAACAACGACTCATACTCAACAGCTATCTCAAATTCATTTCCTGTCTCCTCGTCCATACTCACAACCCTAACCTCCCAAAAATCAAGCTGCTCATCCAATATTAACCCTATGGTTTTCGTACACACCATCCCTCTCCCATCCTGTTCACAAAAACGTCATGCTGACAAACAGCCTCATAACCTTTACAAATACGCCCAGCTTAATTCAAACCACCTGCTCACTCACCATAACAAGTCACACTGAGAAGCTTACTTTTACACTCACAACTGTTGCACAGAGCCATATTTATACTTAACCAACCACCTGTAAAACAACCTCTCCTACCATTCAGGGCATCACACTTCATATCCACCCCTCACACTCCCATCAAGTTTCCAATCCTCCACCTCTCTCAGAGGCCTATTCTCAGTCGCTTTGATAACTAACCGGGGGTCATGTGGGGTGCTTGGTTCGGCCTGGCACTTCCCGTATGATTTGGCAAGGTTGCTAGTCAGCAAGCTCAATGACCTGCCAAACGTCTTACGGGGTGTTGAATTGGTGGGGGGCCATCCTTCCCGAGCATTCTCGCCTCCTGCTCAAAACACACCTGTGAGCTCTAAAAGAGCCCCCAACTCGCATTTTTTGAGAAAACACCCTATTGGTCCCTCCGATTAGATCATGAGGTACTTCACCTGTGAGCTCCCGCAAATTTCATCTCGGCCATCCATGGGATTTTCGGTAGGACTTACTGTGAATTGGGAAAAATTATTTGTTTGCATTGGATTGAAGCCCTGCGTCTCCGGAGCTGATACACATTAATAACCAGCTTATCCGGAGACCCCCTGACTTCATCCTATGCAATAAAAATACATTTACAAACAGGCAGCTTTCATTACCTTAGCGACTACCGCGAGGCCATGTAGGGTTAATACCAGTGCCCCCGGCTTATTGTGGAGTATCGTGGGTGGGTGATGTTGGTATTTTGGAACAACTGCGTTGGGTATTTTAAAGCCTTGCTGTAGAGTGCGGTTTGGTAGTTAACCCCTTCACTATACTAAACCTTTGGCGGTTTCTACCCTAAAGGTAAATGAACGGGGTTATGCCTCCACGATTCCCACCGTCGGTGGGCATAGAACAACCCACCATTAGCAAATAACCTTCACCCCCCCCGCTACCCACATAAACATTCACCCATAATACTAGAGCCACTACAACCCATTCATTTTCCAGTGTGTTACCCTATGCCCTTCTCCATGGAACAAAAAATAACCCTAAAAGTAATGAATGGGCACCCACACCCACCATCTCTAACACCCCAACACTCATATCAACAATGGCAAAAAATAATATTATCCAGATCTGATAAATAGCTCATTTTGCCCATTTAAAATAAACATTATCCCGCCATCATAAAGAAATAAAAGTTCTACTTATCCAGGATGAAGACCATCCCTCATCAATGTCCTCCGCTTCCTTTGTTTCCCTCCTGGGCGCAACAGTACAATCAACAAACAAACTAATGGGCCACTAACCCCTTAATCCATTAGCGGTTATTAACTGCTATAGTATTAAATAGTTAAACAACCTCCTTCCCACGCCTGCTTCCCACCTGGGACGCCTACCACCTCCCTGGGGCAACTACCCCCACCCACATCACCCACACCACCCGCTCACCCTTGAGGTCGCCATGGTTTGCCATTATAGCATGAATGGGCAAGCTACAAAGACAAAAACATCACCAAATAAAATCCATTATATTTATTAAAAAAAAAAATGCCAATAAACAATTGGATTGTCACAAGGTGGTACACCATGCCCACAATATATGGGCATGGATGGCCACACTGACAATTAGATGGCAACCTAAAAAAAATCACAAAATTCAATACATAACAAATTACTAAAAAGCAAAGCATTTGCCAAAAATGCATTGCTGTCACTGTGCTCATTATAGCCCGAAAGGCTAGATTAAACACATTGGCAGCTAATAGGCAACCTAAAAAGGAAAACACAATTAAATACCATACAATCAGTTTTCTTCCTTTGAGTTGGTCTTCACCCCGTCCTATGCGAGCACCACTTTGCCCGGGACACAATGCTTCCTCAACAACCGATGCCAAGAAGTTCATGATCATATCTTGAATTGAAGAGCGTCTCACACAGCTACCTTATCCATCTCACTTTTCAAATCCACACTTCTTCATTCACACCCCTATGGCCCTTCTCACACTCGATCTTCCAGCCATACTTACATTCACACTCTCCTTCCGCTCATACTTGCCCAATCGCACTTGGCATAATCTTGTTACTACACCACCTCCATCTTAATAAACCTCGCTCACAGTCCCGTCCCCGTACCCAACCTCCCCTCACATACAAACTCCCTTCAACCAACTCTGAGACAACGACGTACAGTAGTACCCACAGGAGCAGGTGGACCGGCCCGCCGCAACAAACTGGTAACAACCCTCCCACCCCTCCGAATAAACACACAATCGCCACGGAAGAAAAACTGTACTAGTGAACAAGAAATCCCCGGAGAAAAAGGAGGGGTCCAAATTCAGGAGGAGTCCGCAAGTGAAGAGCTGTCCAAGACAGGCACATTGTCCAGTCCAATGGGAAGGTCAGATCAGGCACAGGTCATAAAGGAATTGCAGCATAGAAGAGAAGGGTCCAAAGTAGTCAAGGGAAAATCAAGTCAAGGAACAATTGAGGCCATTCAGCATCACACGAACCAAACATTAGTAACATTCATCCAGTAGTGGAAAAGGGTAGCAAGTGGATCTTTATATGCATAAAACCAGGACCTCTTCTGCTGAGCACGCCAGTTGCAAAGCCTGGAACTGAGTAGTCCAAAGCATATTTTAGGGGCAATCATGAATAGGTACACCGCTACGACCGGGTCCACACCGTCCAATCATCTTGCACTCATCCGACCTCACAACCGCCAAACGTTCTTCTCGCACAATTCTTCTCTTTCACTCCCCACGCTTTCCTGCATACACACCTTGTACCACAACTCAAGTCCCTTCCAACATCACGTATACCCCTTCGCAGATAACACTACTTTCATCACAACCGTATTTGTGCTCACAAGGAAAGACCCTCTCTCAGGTTCTCATCCTTGCACTCACAACCCCTCCTCTTTCTTTTCTAATTTACGTTGCCGCACAACACTCCCCTCTGCTCACTCTCACGACAACGCTTTTGATATCCCTCATTCTAACACTGTCTCGTGTCACCCGTCATCCACCCACGCCATCCTCAGTTGAGGAACCCAGCGCACTGTGCTTTGTCAAGCTGTCGGACTCATGCTGATCCTCCCGCCGATCACATTCGGACCTTGAGAGGAACGTGACCGTCGGGATATTTCCTAGAGAAACACCTAGCCCAGATTGCACCTATCCAGCCGTCGAACCACCCGGTTGAAAAGAGAGGAACGACCCCGCGCTGCATTGTGCAGACAAGCATCCTGTGTGAGTTGTCACGGCTCCAGTGACTATGCCTTGTGGTGTCTGGGTACTGGTCACTATCTCCGGTTACCACGTGCGCTTTCCATTGGCGTATCTCCATCCGATTACTTGGGTCTCAAGTGGTCCTGCGTTTCTCGCGCTTCTCCTCCCTCGTATTTCCTAGCTCCCTCCTCCAATGCAGGTTCTGCCCCAAGTGCCCGTCCTATCCCCTTCGGATTACCCTTACTCTTCCTGGCATACGCTCTCCTCCCTTATCCCACACAACCCTCACATAGCGATTGTGATCTTGTCACCTTTCCCGTTTTCACACCTCTTCATTCTCACCTTCTCCACCGGTTCTACTTTCGCCTCCTTCGTTCTGACTCACTTCTGGATCCCTTTTTTCCAAGGCTACCTGCTGTACCATACCTTGTGTGCGTCCTCTTTTTGCGCTCGGTCCTGCACATACCGTCTCCTCCCGTTCTGCTCTTATTCTCCGTTCCCTTCCCCTCTCTCGCCCGCTCCCGCGGTGCCCTACGCACACAGGGCTGACCCTCACTCCGTTACGTCATCTCCTCCTTTCCCTTTCGCAGTTGAATCCTACTCGTCGTTCCTCTCCTTAAGATGCAGGCCAGCCATGCACACACCAGGACACGCCAGCACCTTTCTTTCCTGCCTGCCTTCTGACGGACTCTGTTTGTTATATACAGCGTACTAGCGGTCTCATTGGGACAGTGATTCATAGCACCCAATAAAGGCTTTAAGAATTCAGGATCAACCTTACAATTAAATGTCCATCTTGAAATACAAAATACTAAATGGCGCTCAAAACACTCTATCTAAGTGCAACAGTGCAGTAACAGTGCTAAAACTTTTTTATTGTAACGTTATGCACTATGGTAGTTTATTTATTTTATTTCAGATACTGACGCTCCCCTGATATTTCGTTTTTGCTTTGAGTGTGGACGTGGGAACTAGTCCGTGAAGGGTTTGAGTGTCCTTTATTCATATTTTTGTGCACGAGTATTTTGTGTTATTTCACTGCATATTAGCACTGTTACTGCACTGTTGCACTTAGATAGAGTGTTTTGAGCGCCATTTAGTATTTTGTATTTGTATTTGTGTTTAGTTTCCAGCACTAATATGGCAGCACCACTAGATATAGAAGAGATAGAGATTGATAATAATGTCTCTAATGTCTTTTCAAGAAGACACACAAGGGTTGTGGATTTCAGTAGTATATTAAAACTTAATTTAGATAATGATTTTGCACTTGAGGAGTCTCACACTTTAGAGTCAGAATTTGATAAATTAGAAACACTTTTTGTAAAAGACATTAAAAAGTTTTGGGATTACACTTTTTTAGAACAATATCTATTGAGTGGGAGAATCCCAAGAGGATTAAGAATCAAGAAACACCCATCCATGGACCTTGAGGATGAGGTGTTTATTGATAAATGGTATAATCTGCTAGAAGGATGCTCAAGGGATTTAATATCTCTAATTATTGAACAGCAGAAAAGCCATGTTCTGCAGATTGATGTTGAGATCAATGAGATCGAATTAAGGATTGGCAGTTTAAATCAGACCAATCAATTTAAAGAAAAAGATACCAATCTGCAGAACAAACTGGATAAAATAAGAAAAGAAACTATTACTAAAAAGGTCAAAAAATTCCTTAGAGATGAGGAGGATTATAAAAATGGACCTCCAAGAAAATCTGATCCAGATGAAAGAGACAGCTCAAAAGATATTTTAATTATTGAATCTAAATCTCCACAGAACTCCCAAAATAAACCTCAGGGTAAAAAACATATTACTAAGAGGGATAAATCTAGGGAGAAAGGTAAATCTTTTAAAAATAAGAGAGAAATACAAAACAAAAATAAATATAGGAAAAGTCCTGAAAGAGATAATTGGAGAAATAAACAACAAAAAACTCCAAATAACCAGGCGAAAGTACAGATCAGTGTAAAGAAAACACCTAAAAGGACTATTAGTATAGACTTTGACTCTGAGGTAGAGATAGTGACTAATAATAGACAAGAACAGCGAGAAATTCAGAAAGATAAACTGTTTACTAAAAATGGCCCTAAAAATGGTAATAAGAAGGATTTTTTAGGGGAGGGTGCGTCCACCTCCTTTCAAAAAACGAACAAATATGCCCCACTGTTAAAAAGGGATCCCTCATCAGAAAGGAAAAGAGTAAGAACAGAAGAAAAAGAGGAAGAGGAAGAGAAAAAGAAATATCTCAAAAAGAGCAAAAGATAGGAAATAACATCTTTAACCTTAGCTCAAAAATCCTTACAGACCCTGAAAAATCATTAATCTCTAAGGGCTTAAAGTTTGCTCCAACAGTGGGTCCGAGTAACTTCGGCCTTTTCGTAGACGCTCAGAGGTTCCTGAGAAAATTAACTATCAAAAGATTCTTCAGGTCAAAAGAAGTTGAGCAAAGAACAGCTGACAATCTTAAGAAAGATGCAGATGTAATTTGCACAACTAAAACCTCTGAAATGGGACAAACTTTGGTTCATTCAGGCCTTAAATTACCCTCAACTTTTTATCCAAAGCATGTAAGGGAAATAATCTAGAAGTTTTCTCGCAACTAGTCCAAAATGACTTTGAAAAGTTAGTCAAATCTGAAAAAAGATTTGAGAATAATCTAAGTAACATTGAAAGAAAGGCCTTAAAAACTCTACAGGAAGACACTCAGGTAGTTATAAAACAAGCCGATAAAGGAGGTGGAGTGGCCATCTTAGATAGAAAGGATTATATTGTAGAATCTCAAAGAATTTTAGGTGATAGTCAAACATACCTACCTCTGAAAAAAGATCCTACAGTAGAATTTCAGAGAGAACTAAAAATCCTGTTAGATATGGGAAAAATGAATGAAGTAATAAATACAGAAGAATACAACTTCCTATACAGAGATAATCCTGTAAAGCCCATATTTTACTATCTTCCTAAGTTGCATAAAAATATAACCAACCCCCCGGGAAGACCAATCATTGCAGGCATAGATTCCTTAACCTCCCATTTATCCGCCTATATAGATGTCTATTTGCAAAAATTTGTAAAAGAACTTCCATCTTACCTAAAAGATACCACTGATATCCTGCGTATTTTGGATAATCAAATTTGGGAAGATGGATGGTTTCTAGTTACCTGTGATATCACCTCGTTATACACATGTATCAATCATAGGGATGGACATGAAGCAGTTGACAGAGCATTAGCCAAAGATCCAAAGATGCCTAATGAACAGGCTAATTTCATTTTAGATGGCATAAAGTTCATTTTAGAACACAACTACTTCATGTTCGAGGGGATCTATTATCTACAAAAACAAGGTACTGCCATGGGCACAAAATTTGCACCTAGCTACGCAAACCTGCTCATGGGAGCATGGGAAGAGGACCATATATGGTCTATTGCGGAGCTGGGTGCAAATTTGTGCTTATGGCGTAGATATATAGATGATATCATATTCATATGGAAGGGAGATGAAAAAAGTCTTGTTCAATTCATAGAATACCTCAATGATAATGTACTGAATCTACAATTAAATTGTAGATTCAGTACATTATCATTGAGGTATTCTATGAATTGAACAAGACTTTTTTCATCTCCCTTCCATATGAATATGATATCATCTATATATCTACGCCATAAGCACAAATTTGCACCCAGCTCCGCAATAGACCATATATGGTCCTCTTCCCATGCTCCCATGAGCAGGTTTGCGTAGCTAGGTGCAAATTTTGTGCCCATGGCAGTACCTTGTTTTTGTAGATAATAGATCCCCTCGAACATGAAGTAGTTGTGTTCTAAAATGAACTTTATGCCATCTAAAATGAAATTAGCCTGTTCATTAGGCATCTTTGGATCTTTGGCTAATGCTCTGTCAACTGCTTCATGTCCATCCCTATGATTGATACATGTGTATAACGAGGTGATATCACAGGTAACTAGAAACCATCCATCTTCCCAAATTTGATTATCCAAAATACGCAGGATATCAGTGGTATCTTTTAGGTAAGATGGAAGTTCTTTTACAAATTTTTGCAAATAGACATCTATATAGGCGGATAAATGGGAGGTTAAGGAATCTATGCCTGCAATGATTGGTCTTCCCGGGGGGTTGGTTATATTTTTATGCAACTTAGGAAGATAGTAAAATATGGGCTTTACAGGATTATCTCTGTATAGGAAGTTGTATTCTTCTGTATTTATTACTTCATTCATTTTTCCCATATCTAACAGGATTTTTAGTTCTCTCTGAAATTCTACTGTAGGATCTTTTTTCAGAGGTAGGTATGTTTGACTATCACCTAAAATTCTTTGAGATTCTACAATATAATCCTTTCTATCTAAGATGGCCACTCCACCTCCTTTATCGGCTTGTTTTATAACTACCTGAGTGTCTTCCTGTAGAGTTTTTAAGGCCTTTCTTTCAATGTTACTTAGATTATTCTCAAATCTTTTTTCAGATTTGACTAACTTTTCAAAGTCATTTTGGACTAGTTGCGAGAAAACTTCTAGATTATTTCCCTTACATGCTTTGGATAAAAAGTTGAGGGTAATTTAAGGCCTGAATGAACCAAAGTTTGTCCCATTTCAGAGGTTTTAGTTGTGCAAATTACATCTGCATCTTTCTTAAGATTGTCAGCTGTTCTTTGCTCAACTTCTTTTGACCTGAAGAATCTTTTGATAGTTAATTTTCTCAGGAACCTCTGAGCGTCTACGAAAAGGCCGAAGTTACTCGGACCCACTGTTGGAGCAAACTTTAAGCCCTTAGAGATTAATGATTTTTCAGGGTCTGTAAGGATTTTTGAGCTAAGGTTAAAGATGTTATTTCCTATCTTTTGCTCTTTTTGAGATATTTCTTTTTCTCTTCCTCTTCCTCTTTTTCTTCTGTTCTTACTCTTTTCCTTTCTGATGAGGGATCCCTTTTTAACAGTGGGGCATATTTGTTCGTTTTTTGAAAGGAGGTGGACGCACCCTCCCCTAAAAAATCCTTCTTATTACCATTTTTAGGGCCATTTTTAGTAAACAGTTTATCTTTCTGAATTTCTCGCTGTTCTTGTCTATTATTAGTCACTATCTCTACCTCAGAGTCAAAGTCTATACTAATAGTCCTTTTAGGTGTTTTCTTTACACTGATCTGTACTTTCGCCTGGTTATTTGGAGTTTTTTGTTGTTTATTTCTCCAATTATCTCTTTCAGGACTTTTCCTATATTTATTTTTGTTTTGTATTTCTCTCTTATTTTTAAAAGATTTACCTTTCTCCCTAGATTTATCCCTCTTAGTAATATGTTTTTTACCCTGAGGTTTATTTTGGGAGTTCTGTGGAGATTTAGATTCAATAATTAAAATATCTTTTGAGCTGTCTCTTTCATCTGGATCAGATTTTCTTGGAGGTCCATTTTTATAATCCTCCTCATCTCTAAGGAATTTTTTGACCTTTTTAGTAATAGTTTCTTTTCTTATTTTATCCAGTTTGTTCTGCAGATTGGTATCTTTTTCTTTAAATTGATTGGTCTGATTTAAACTGCCAATCCTTAATTCGATCTCATTGATCTCAACATCAATCTGCAGAACATGGCTTTTCTGCTGTTCAATAATTAGAGATATTAAATCCCTTGAGCATCCTTCTAGCAGATTATACCATTTATCAATAAACACCTCATCCTCAAGGTCCATGGATGGGTGTTTCTTGATTCTTAATCCTCTTGGGATTCTCCCACTCAATAGATATTGTTCTAAAAAAGTGTAATCCCAAAACTTTTTAATGTCTTTTACAAAAAGTGTTTCTAATTTATCAAATTCTGACTCTAAAGTGTGAGACTCCTCAAGTGCAAAATCATTATCTAAATTAAGTTTTAATATACTACTGAAATCCACAACCCTTGTGTGTCTTCTTGAAAAGACATTAGAGACATTATTATCAATCTCTATCTCTTCTATATCTAGTGGTGCTGCCATATTAGTGCTGGAAACTAAACACAAATACAAATACAAAATACTAAATGGCGCTCAAAACACTCTATCTAAGTGCAACAGTAAAACATTACTAAACATAACTACCCACTATAGCAAAAAAAAAAAAAAAAACAAAAAAAAAAAAAATAAAAAAAACCAACAACAAAACTATAGAAATAGTGCATAGTAGCAACACAACCCCCCCCTCTGAACTTAGAGGAGCGACGGTCGAGTTGTAATCTCACAATCCACACTAAAGAAGAAAATATTATCAGTGCAGCGAATCAAGAATTTTTCCACCAGCTAGAGTAATAGCGCAACTTATACTTTTCAAGAGGATCATAGATAGTTTAAGGAAAGCATTTAAGCCTCGAAATCAACATTTAAACCCCAATGTACCAGTCGATTTCAGAGCTAATAGATCCAAAACGTCTCTTTTTTGATTCAAGTAGTTTACTTATCTTCCCCCTCTCCAGTGTGGTAGACACTTGCTCTAACAAGTGAAGTCTGAGACCCTAATATGTATCACTATTAGTTTTTTGTGATGAAAGGTTAGACAGATATGTGTTGTTAAACCTCTATTCTCTATTGTTATTGCAACCCCATGTTCCACCGCACAGCGTGTTTTTATCTCTGGTCTTGAGGTTTTGACCACGTACTGTAAGTCCATGCGGCAACTGAAGGTACACTCACTGATCTGATTCGCATGTATGACCATTTGGTTTTAAATAACTGGCAAAACCCTTTTCATTAGTGATATTTGATGCAGAAACTAACATTGCTCATCACCGTCTAATTTACATGCCAGCACATGTGTGCACCCATAGAACACCTTCGATGTGGTAAGCCACACCTATTCCCATTGACTTGTACTTTTGGATAATGCACTACGGTTGCCAATTTCTCTTTTAGAGATTTGGCTCTCCTAAAAATAACTGGTAGGCCTCTCTGGGACAATGTCTCTAAGTACAGCTCATTCTTGACAATATGCCAATCGTTTGTGGATTTATTTTGTATTTTCTTGTCAGACGTCTGATCTGTATTGTAAAAATGAAATTCAACTTTTTGTATGGTCTTTTTTGTTTTGGTTATAATACATAGATCTCTTTCTGTCTAATCTCTGAGCTCTTACAAGAGCCACCATAATGATCCCTTCATCATAGTTTTTTTCTTTTACACTTATTAGAAGGAGGCAGACTGTTGGATCGGAATATTATCGTCTGAGCAGTTTCTCCCTAATCCAGTTCTATTTGTGCCACTAGTGAACATATTATGTGAACCAGTTTCGGATGGTGAACAGCTCGTAGTTGATATAGTTATGTATCTCTACGCCTTTTGAAAATGTTTTGTTTTTTATCGCTCCCTCCTCAATGGCTAAATTTTCCGAAAATCTAAAAAGTTGACCTTTTGGTGACTATATTCACAATTAAATTGTAGATTCAGTACATATCATTGAGGTATTCTAGAATTGAACAAGACTTTTTCATCTAATCTCCCTTCCATATGAATATGATATCATCTTATATCACTCGCCATAACCGCAAAATTTGCACCCAGCTCCGCAATAGACCATATATGAGGTCTTCCCATGCTCCCATGAGCGGTTTGCGTAGCTAGGTGCAAATTTTGTGCCCCATGGCAGTACCTTGTTTTGTAGATAATAGATCCCCTCGAACATGAAGTAGTTGTGTTCTAAAATGAACTTTATGCCATCTAAAATGAATATTAGCCTGTTTCATTACGGCATTATAGGATCTTTGGCTAATGCTCTGCAACGCTTCATGTCCATCCCTATGATTGATACATGTGTATAACGAGGTGATCACAGGTAACTAGAATCCATCCATCTCCCAAATTTGATTATCCAACATACGCAGGATATCAGTGGTATCTTTTAGGGTCGATGGAAGTTCTTTTACAAATTTTTGCAAATAGACATCTATATAGGCGGATATAATGGGAGGTTAAGGAATCTATGCCTGCAATGATTGGCTGTCCCGGGGGATTGGCTATATTTTTATGCAACTTAGGAAGATAGTAAAACTATGGGCTTCTACAGGATTATCTCTGTATAGGAAGTTGTATATTTCTGGTGTTTAATACTTCATTCATTTTTCCCCATATCTAACAGATTTAGTTTCTCTCTGAAATTCTACTGTAGGATCTTTTTTCAAGGTAGGTATGTTTGACTTGATCACCTAAAATTCTTTGAGATTCTACAATATAATCCTTTCTACTAAGATGGCCACTCCACCTCCTTTATCGGCTTGTTTTTATAACTACCTGAGGTCTTCTGTAGAGTTTTAAGGGCCTTATCTTCTCAATGTTACTTAGATTATCTCTCAAATTTTTTTCAGATTTGACTAACTTTTCAAAGTCATTTGACTAGTTGCGAGAAAACTTCTAGATTATTTCCCTTACATGCTCTTGGGATAAAAAGTGGAGGGTAATTTAAGGCCTGAATGAACCATAGTTTCGTCCCAATTTCAGAGGTTTTAGTTGGGTGCAAATTACAATCTGCATCTTTCTTAAGATTTCAGCTGTTCTTTGCTCCAACTTCTTTGGACCTGAAGAATCTTTTGATAGTTAATTTCTCTCAGGAACCTACTGAGCGTCTACGAAAAGGCCGAAGTTATCGGACCCATGTTGAGCGCAAACTTTAAAGCCCTTAGGAATTAATGATTTCAGGGTCTGTAAGGATTTTGAGCTAAGGTTAAAGCATGTATACTTTTCCTAACTTCTGTCTCTTTTTGAGATATTTCTTTTTCTCATTCCCTTCCCCTTGCTTCTTCTGTTCATTCACTGCTTTCCTTCTGATGAGGGATCCCTTTTTTAACAGTGGGGGCATATTTGTTCGTTTTTTGGAACGGAGTGTGACGCACCCCCCCTAAAAAATCTTCTTATTACCATTTTTAGGGCCATTTTTAGTAAACAGATTTTCTTTCTGAATCTTCTTTTTCCTTGTCTATTATTGGTCACTACTCTCCTAACCTCAGACCGCTCAAGTCTATTAACTAATAGTCCCCTTTTAAGGTTTTTCTTTACATATCTGTACATCGCCTGGTATTATTTGGAGTTTTTTTTGTTGTTTTCTCTTCCAATTATCTCTTTACAGACTTTTCTATATTACTTTTATTTTTGTCTTATCTTCTCTCCTCTGATTTTTACAAAGATATTACCCTTCCACCCCTAGATTTTCCCCCTCTAGTAATCTGTTTTATCACCCTGAGCGTCTTTACGTTTTGGGAGTTCTGTGGAATTTAGCTTCAATATTAAATATCTTTTGAGCTGTTCTCTCATCTCGGATCAGATATTTCTGGAGGTCCGCATTTTATATCCTCCTCCATCTCTAGGAATTTTTGACCCTTTATTAGTAATCAGTTGTTAGTCATTCTTCACTTTTCAATCCCGTTTGTTCAGCAGATGTGGTAATCGCTGTCTTCTTTAAATTGATTGGTTTGATTTAAAGGCTGAGCCTGTAATTTCGATCTCATTGATCTCAACATCAACTCTCGCAGAACATGCTCTTTATGCTAGTTCAATAAGAAAATATTAAATCCTTGAGGCAGTCCTTTCTAGCAGATTATAGACCACTTATCAAGTAAAACACCTCATCCTGCAGAGGTCATGGATGGGTGTTTCTTGATTCTAATCCTCATTGGGATATTCCCACTCAATAGATATTGCTTAAAACCGGAAAAGTCCTGAAAGAGTACAAATTGGAGAAATAAACAACAAAAAACCTTCAAATAGCCAGGGCGAAGTACAGATCAGTCGACAGCAAAAACACCTAAGGACTATTAAGCTTATANNGACTTTGACTCTGAGGTAGAGATAGTGACCAATAATAGACAAGAACAGCGAGAAATTCAGAAAGATAAACTGTTTACTAAAAATGGCTCTAAAAATGGTAATAAGAAGGATTTTTTAGGGGAGGGTGCGTCCACCTCCTTTCAAAAAACGAACAAATATGCCCCACTGTTAAAAAGGGATCCCTCATCAGAAAGGAAAAGAGTAAGAACAGAAGAAAAAGGGGAAGAGGAAGAGAAAAAGAAATATCTCAAAAAGAGCAAAAGATAGGAAATAACATCTTTAACCTTAGCTCAAAAATCCTTACAGACCCTGAAAAATCATTAATCTCTAAGGGCTTAAAGTTTGCTCCAACAGTGGGTCCGAGTAACTTCGGCCTTTTCGTAGACGCTCAGAGGTTCCTGAGAAAATTAACTATCAAAAGATTCTTCAGGTCAAAAGAAGTTGAGCAAAGAACAGCTGACAATCTTAAGAAAGATGCAGATGTAATTTGCACAACTAAAACCTCTGAAATGGGACAAACTTTGGTTCATTCAGGCCTTAAATTACCCTCAACTTTTTATCCAAAGCATGTAAAGGGAAATAATCTAGAAGTTTTCTCGCAACTAGTCCAAAATGACTTTGAAAAGTTAGTCAAATCTGAAAAAAGATTTGAGAATAATCTAAGTAACATTGAAAGAAAGGCCTTAAAAACTCTACAGGAAGACACTCAGGTAGTTATAAAACAAGCCGATAAAGGAGGTGGAGTGGCCATCTTAGATAGAAAGGATTATATTGTAGAATCTCAAAGAATTTTAGGTGATAGTCAAACATACCTACCTCTGAAAAAAGATCCTACAGTAGAATTTCAGAGAGAACTAAAAATCCTGTTAGATATGGGAAAAATGAATGAAGTAATAAATACAGAAGAATACAACTTCCTATACAGAGATAATCCTGTAAAGCCCATATTTTACTATCTTCCTAAGTTGCATAAAAATATAGCCAACCCCCCGGGAAGACCAATCATTGCAGGCATAGATTCCTTAACCTCCCATTTATCCGCCTATATAGATGTCTATTTGCAAAAATTTGTAAAAGAACTTCCATCTTACCTAAAAGATACCACTGATATCCTGCATATTTTGGATAATCAAATTTGGGAAGATGGATGGTTTCTAGTTACCTGTGATATCACCTCGTTATACACATGTATCAATCATAGGGATGGACATGAAGCAGTTGACAGAGCATTAGCCAAAGATCCAAAGATGCCTAATGAACAGGCTAATTTCATTTTAGATGGCATAAAGTTCATTTTAGAACACAACTACTTCATGTTCGAGGGGATCTATTATCTACAAAAACAAGGTACTGCCATGGGCACAAAATTTGCACCTAGCTACGCAAACCTGCTCATGGGAGCATGGGAAGAGGACCATATATGGTCTATTGCGGAGCTGGGTGCAAATTTGTGCTTATGGCGTAGATATATAGACGATATCATATTCATATGGAAGGGAGATGAAAAAAGTCTTGTTCAATTCATAGAATACCTCAATGATAATGTACTGAATCTACAATTTAATTGTGAATATAGTCACCAAAAGGTTAACTTTTTAGATTTGGAAATTTACATTGAGGAGGGACAGATAAAAACACAAACATTTTTCAAAGGCGTAGATATTAATAACTATATATCAACTACGAGCTGTCACCATCCGAACTGGTTACATAATATTCCATATGGACAAATAAGGCGGATTAGGAGAAACTGCTCAGATGATAATAATTTCCATCAACAGTCTGCCTTTCTTCAAAATAGGTTTAAAGAAAAAAACTATGATGACAGGATCATTAAGGATGCTCTTGTAAGAGCAGAGAATATAGACAGAAAAGATCTATTGTATAACACAAAACAAAAAGTACCTAATAAAAATTTTGAATTTTCATTTTGTACTAATTACAATAGACAGTCTGAAAAAATATCAAAAATAATCCACAAACATTGGCATATTGTCAAGAATGATCCTGTATTAAGAGACATTGTCCCAGAGAGGCCTACAGTTATTTTTAGGAGAGCCAAATCTCTAAAAGAGAAATTGGCACCTAGTGCATTACCAAAAGTACAATCAAATGGGAATAGGTGGCTTACACAATCGAAAGGTTTCTATGGCTGCACAACATGTCTGGCATGTAAATATAGATGTGATGATAAATTTAGTTTCTCATCAAATATCACTAATGAAAGGTTTCAGATTAAACAAATGTTAACATGCAAATCAGATCATGTAGTGTACCTTATATGTTGCCCATCACTTAGATAGAGTGTTTTGAGCGCCATTTAGTATTTTGTATTTACAACTACCCAAAGCGCCAACGCAGGACGCAACCCTCCACCGTGTCCACTGTCCCACACCCAAACCCCAAGTGTGTGGTGACAGCGCGGCCCACAAGTATGAGGATGTTATAGATGGTGCACTTAGGTGTAGGGTTACCTACCGAGCGCTCCTGCACTCGGACCAGCAGACAATCTTCACAAAGGCTCTGCCTCTGCGATGCCTTCCACGACGCGCTCCGGGCGATCCCACCCGGATAGATATGACGGTCTCTGCACTGGCAGAGAGTGATTCACTGCAATCACTGACCAGGATATTCCTCTTCCTGGCTGGACCCTCACTTGTCTGGGTTCTACAGGACCCTGTCCCTGTCTAAGGGGAGTCCCTGTAGTAACCACAAGCTGAGGTGATTGGGGCCTAGCTGGGGCCTAGCTGGGGCCTTAGGGGGAATGTCTGGCCTAGTGTATGAGCCACTTGCTCTCTACACTTACCCACCCTCCCCTGTCTGTGTTCCAGCTTTTCTGCTTACTCGCTGCAGAACACAATAATGTATCTTTCCTCTCAGGGAAAGCTGTAAGCCCTACTGGCTCCCTGGTGTCAGGTGGCCTGCCTGCATCTAAGAATTCTGGGGGCTCTAGTCCTCCATGGCCCTCTTTCATATTGGGGCCGCGTGCAGGATCTGTAATGGCCACCGCTACTCTCCACTGAGCCTACGCAACTCTGTAATGGCTGCCGCATCGCCCTAACTGCACATGCGTGACTGTGGGCCGTCCCTGCACTACGGAGCACCTCTGCTGCTACTTCTCCTTTACCAAAATGGCCACCGCGTCGCTACTGCACATGTGCCAACCTCTGCGACACAACCAAGATGGTGGCGCCCTGACTCCGAGGCCGCCGGGAGCCCCCACAGCAGCAAGGTAAGGGGGACCAGGGGGGACCCTGCTACATGTGTGTAGAGGTGTTGTGTTGTGAGTGTAGAGGAAGTGCTGTGTTGTGTGTCTAGAGCTCCAGTGTGTGTGTGTGTGTGTGTGTGTGTGTGTGTGTGTGTGTGTGTGTGTGTGTGTGTGTACGCATGTTTGGTGTGCGTGTGTGTGTAGAGGTGCTGTGTTGTGTGTGGTGTGCTGTTGTGTGTGTGTGTGTGTGTGTGTGTGTGTGTAGCAGCAGTTTGTGTGTGATGAGTTGGTGTGTGTGTGTGTGTGTGTGTACACGGGGGGTGGCAGTGTGTGGATATAGATATCTGCAGTGTACACATATATAGAGGTGGTTTCATGTATTTACCATTTTATTTTAATAAAAAAATCTATTTAACTATACAAAAGTGTCTATTATTTATGAAATAAGCCTACATTTAGCCTATAATAGTAATAATCCCCTCAGAACAGGGCATTATTTGCCAATAATGCCCTGGAAGAGTTGAAGGTCCGAGACGAAGCCGAGGGACTTTAACCCAGCCAGGTCATTATTGGCCAGTAATGCCCTGTTCTTCGGGGATTATTACTTAAGTCACCCACGGTAGAGAGCCGTGGGTAGCAATAATGTTAGCTAGATCTGTATGTTATTCTAAGCATACTGGATGGCATGTTACAAGCCATAAGCAGCTTGAAAATTTTTAAGTAAATAAGGCACCTGGCCCCGATGGCATATATCCAAGAGTTCTCAAGTTAAGTTCTCGAGTTAAGTTCAATCATAGCCAAACCATTACATTTAATATTCAAGGACTCAATTTCCACAGGCTCAGTACCATAAGATTGGCGTAAATCAGATGTGGTGCCTACACTGGCGACACACTTTATTCGAGCTCGGCTAGTCCCACGAATTCGGGTATACCCGGGTGTATTGAGGTTTGTGACTGTTTTCTGCCCGAGTGCATTGGGTTATTTTCCAGGCAGGGATTGAAGCACTTTATTCCCGCTGGCTGCAATACTGCACAGTATATATATATATATATATATACTGCATTACAATTCATGAATTTATGCCATCTGGTAGACACGCGAAGCATTGCAGCCTATTAAATCCTAATCATTATCATTTAACAGATCAGCCGCCCGTCAGCCAGGCATGAACCCAGGCTGGGAAGGCAAATGCAACGGGGCTTGTCAGAGGTGAGGAGCGGCGCATTCCAGGTATCTGCCAGGTACATACTGGGTATTTGCTCGAATAAAGTGTGTCGGTGCAGTATATGTAAAAAGGGAGCTAGATCACAACCGGGGAATTACAGACCTGTAAGCCTGACTTCAATAGTGGGGAAACTACTTGAAGGTTTAAAACAGGATAATATTCAGGAATACCTAATGGAAAACAAAATCATTAGTAATAGTCAGCATGGATTTATGAAGGATAGATCATGCCAAACTAACCTTATTTGTTTCTTTGAGGAGATAAGTAGGAATTTAGATGAGGGTAATGCAGTTCATGTGGTATACTTAGATTTTGCAAAGGCTTTTGATACGGTTCCACACAAGAGGTTGGTGTACAAAATAAAGCAAATTGGACTCAGTAAAATGTATGCACCTGGATTGAAAACTGGTTAAAGGATAGACAACAGAGGGTTGTCCTAAATGGAACTTTTTCAGATTGGGCTAAAGTTGTGAGTGGAGTACCTCAGGGATGCGTACTGGGACCCCTGCTTTTTAACTTGTTTATTAATGACCTTGAGATTGGCATCGAGAGCAAAGTCTCCATCTTTGCTGATGATACTAAATTGAGTAAGGTAGTAAAATCTGAGCAGGATGTAATTTATCTCCAGAAGGACTTGTAGAGACTGGAAACTTGGACAGGCAAATGGCAGATGAGTTTTAATACAGATAAATGTAAGGTTATGCATTTGGGAAGCAAGAATAAACAGGCGACTTCCAAATTAAATGGGGATAAATTGGTTAATCCTTGATGGAGAGGTATTTAGAAGTGCTTGTAGACAGCAGGCTTAGCAATAGTGCCCAGAGTCATGCAGTAGCTGCAAAGGCAAACAAGATATTATCTTGCATTAAACAGGCAATGGATGGAAGGGAAGTAAACATAATTATGCCTCTTTACAAAGCATTAGTAAGACCACACCTTGAATATGGAGTACAATTTTGGGCACCACTCCTTAAAAAATACATTCTGGAACTAGAGAGAGTGCAGAGAAGAGCCACCAAATTAATTAAGGGGATGGACAATCTATCTTATGAGGAGAGGCTAGCTAAATTAGATTTATTTACATTAGAAAAGAGGTGCCTAAGAGGGGATATGAAAGCTATATACAAATATATTCTGGGACAGTACAAGGAGCTTTCAAATAAACTATTCATCCCACGGGCAGTACAAAGGACTCAGAGTCATCCCTTAAGGTTGGAGGAAAGGAGATCTCACCAACCAGAAAGGAAAGGGTTTTTTACAGTAAGGGCAGTTAACATGTGGAATTCATTACCCATGGAGACTGTTATGGCAGATACAATAAATTTGTTCAAAAATAAGGTTAGACATCTTTTTAGAAAGGAAAGGTATACAGGGATATACAAATTAAGTAATCATGGGAAGAATGTTGATCCAGGGATTAATCCGATTGCCAATTCTTGGTGTCAGGAAGGAAATCATTTTTCCTCTTATGAGATATCATTGGATGATATGACACTGGGGTTTATTGTTTGCCTTTCTCTGGATCAATGAGTAAGTATAGATATAGGATAAAGTATCTGTCGTCTAAATTTAGTATAGGTTGAACTGGATGGACGTATGTCTTTTTTCAACCTCATCTGATATGTAACTATGTAACTATGTAACAAGCTGCCCCACCATTAGCAGGTTTATAAGGCACACATTCTATATAACTATGGAACTTCATTTTCTATCATTGGACTAAATAAAAATTATGTTTTTTTGTTTTTTAATAACATGCAGAGGGCCATCAAGAAAAAAAAAGTTGTGTGTGCGAGCACGCACATTTTAACTTCTTTGCCTTTTATGACTGAAATTGTATTTTGATTTTGATGTTTTTGATTGAATGAAAAACTTCTGAGAGTATAATTACCAGTGTTCGACAAACCTATACATTTGCTCGCCCCGGGCGAGTGGATTTAACCCCCGGGCGAGTAAATATTGGCCCAAGCAGCACACGTTTGGTACTAGGTGGCGAGTAGATTTTTTTTGTGTGGCGAGTAGATTTTTTGGTGATTTGTCAACCACTGATAATTACAATTCCAGTAACAAAACACAAAGAAGTTTCACTTAAAATGCATGTGCTCGCCACACATGCCATTTTTGTATAATATTCATTACACTGATGATATTATAGTAATCTATATACAATTCATGTGTTATATGTTTACACACCTTTCATGTTTTTCACTTTTGGCATCTCTATTGTAAATGGTGTGTGTGTTTAGCCAGAGTGCGTGTGGGTGTGTGGGGTGTGTAGCCAGAGTCTGTGGTGTGTGTATCCAGATTGTGTGTGTGTGTGTGTGTGTGTGTGTGTGTGTGTGTGTGTGTGTGTGTGTGTGTGTGTGTGTGTGTGTGTGTGTGTGTGTGTGTTTGTGGTGTGTAGCCAGAGTTTGTGTGTGTGGTGTATGTAGCCAGAGAGTTTGTGTGTGTGTGTCTGTGGATGGGAGGTGTAGCCAGAATGTGTGTGTGTATGTTGCCAAAGTGTGTGTTTGTGGGTGGTGTGTGTGTGTAGCCAGAGTGTGTGTGTGTGTGTGTGCCTCCTCGGCGCATTTGTGGGCATTCCTGCAGGTGCATGATGGCAGTTTTACCTGCATCAATGGGTAGGCAGCTACTTTGCGCAATCGTACACGCAAATGTGCATGGAGATGTTGGTGCGTGTCTGCGCTGCCTGTGGTTGGAGCTTCTGCGCATGCGTTGATGGGACAGCTGTGTATACGCATGCATGGTTCCATCTGTGTGCATGTGCTGACGGATTCGCACGTCTATGCGCATGCGCTGGCAGCGCATGTGCTGGTTCCCGTGGACGAGCTGGCAGAGGGATGCCTCAGCGCTTGTGCTGGTTGCCGTGGACAACTCTGCGCATGCGCAAACTGTTGGTGAGGTAAGTGTTGTCAGGGCCGCTTCTGCACATGTGCGGCCCGATGGCCATATCTGACAGCACTGACGTTACTTCCATAATTTACTTCCGTCTCCTGGAAAAAAGGAGAATATCATGATAAGCATATCGTACTTTAAAAAGCACGGGTGAGTCTGATTATGTTTTATTGGTTTGGGTATATATGTATGTTCACTGGCACTCTTTCATTGCACATCCCTGAGGAAGGTCACGTTTAGCTGACCGAAACGTTGGATGCAGCGGCTGCTTTATTCAACATCAATACAGTTGTTTCTACTACTTGGCTGTGTGCTGTCTCTCCTCTCCGGATCCACCATCTGGTAATATCTGCTTTCTATGTGCATATGGGACAAGCATCAGTTTATTTCATGTTTACAGTGTGCCTTCTGCCCTTGTTCGTTCTATATATCTATATCTATATACCATAATACTGAGTTAAGTTATGGTGAGTAAAAAAAGTGACAAAAACCCTCCACAGGAAAGCAAATATGCAAATGCAACTGTATGCTCATCTGCATGTCTTAGGCAGGTCTGCAACCCCACCTTTCACCATTATCACCCAGCATACAGCACTTCCACTGCAGCAAAGGATTCTGGGAAATGACATGCAAATGAGCACTCAGTGCCACTTTTTGCTTCAAAAACCATTTTTAACATGGTTCCCATGTTATATATATATATAAGACGGAAATAGCCCTGTTAGTCCAGGTTGCGAGAGTGCAGAATAAATGAGTTCTTCAGTATTAGGTGATACCCTTTTTTATTTGGACTAACAATTTATGTCACAGGACAAGCTTTCGAGAGTTCTCCTCTCTTCCACAGGTCGGCGATACTGATTTGCAAAGGAATCTATGGCTAAAACAGTGTAAGGGAGAGCAAAGAAAAAACACAACAGAGATGTTTGAAGCCATGGAAGGGTGACAAGGAACAGCATGGGGGATGCATCAAAAATCACTTCAAATGATGTGTCATGTATGAAGCCATCTTACATGCAATGCATGTTTTTTGAAGGGTTGTATTACTTTTTAGCGCTGAAATTGTGAAACACAAAAAAAATTTAAATTAAATCTCAGTACAATCTCATGTTGTGAAATCCTTCAGCTGTTTCATGTATGTATGAATGTACGTACATTATATATCATTATTTATATAGTGCCCACAGTGTACTTAGAAAATACAAACAGAAAATACCGTACAGGGAATTATAATACAAAAAGGGCAAAAAAAAATCAGACAACAGGAAAGGAAATCCCTGCCCGCAGAGCTTACAATCTAAGTGGTATGTTGGGAGACCTACAGAGACAGCAGGTGAGGGAATAAGTGCAGTAGATGGCAGTGCTTGGCAGGAGTGACTGGGACAATAACCATGAGTCCAGGCTCTTGGCATGCTTCATTTTAGAGGTTGGTTTTCAGGTTTGTCTTGAAGGTGGGGAGAGAAGGTGCTCGGTGTATACTGAGTGTGAGGGAGTTCCACAGGTAAGGGGCAGTGAGGGAGAAAGGTTTAAGGCGAGAGAGAGCAGTAGAGGTGAAAGGCGTGGAGAGGAGACAGTTATGGGTAGAGTGCAGGAGATAAGCAGGGGCCATAGCGAGAGATCAAAGCTGATATGTAGGGAGGAGCAGATGAGTGCACAGCCTTGAAGGGAAGGAGGAGAACTTTGTAGGTGATCTGAAATGTGATGGAAAGCCAGGAGAGGGATTTAAGGAGGAGATGAGCAGAGACTGTTCTGGGAGAAAGTAAAATTATTCTAGCAGCAGAATTTGGGATAGATTGCAAAGGAGAAAGTGATGAGGCAGGGAGGCCTGTTGCTGTATGTTACAATAACCCAGACGGGAGAGAATAAGGGCAGGCATTAGCAGTTTAGCAGTAGATTGACAGAGGAAAGGGCGGATCTTGGCAATATTACGGAGGAAGAAGCGACACATTTAAGCCATACCATGAATGTGAATGGAGAAGGAAAGGGAGGAGTCAAATGTCACTCCTAGGCAACGTGCTTTGGCAGAGGGCAGGAGGGATACAGGATGTTAGTTTGTAAGGCACGTAGGATCTTGGTTGTTATTGAGAATAGGTGTGACCACCGCATGCTTAAAGGAAGAAGGGAAAGTGCCAGGACAGGGAGGACTTGAAGATGTGGTTTAGAGTGGGGGCTAAAACAGGAGTAAGAGATCTGATAAGATGTGAGGGGATAGGATCGAGAGGGTATGTGGTGGTAGGGAGAGAAGACAAAATCAGCTTAGAAACTTCTAACTCAGTTACAGGAGAAAAGGAGTCAAGAGTGGAAGAAGGAGGTGTAGGGAGAAGTAGAGAGTAGGGGGAAGGGACAGAAGGAATTTCATAAGAGCAGAGAGAAGGTCTGGAGAGTAGCAAGTAAAACAGGTAGGAGGGGGGTGGAGAGGAATGGATGATGGTGAAGGATGACGTGATGGTCAGAGAGTGCAAGGAGGGAGACATAGAAATCAGAAAGGGAACAGTTTTTAGTAAAGTCCAGGTCTAATATTGACCATCCTTGTGGGTGCTGGAATTAGTCAATTGGTGGAGGCCAAAGGAGGCGGTTAAAGAGAGAAGGTGAGATTCCCAGTTCCCTGAAGAAGAAGTTTATGCTTCGAAACGCGTTGGATAAGATTTTAGAGGTCCCAGAACTTTATATCCACACTCTGCGTGGTATATCTACATTGGACTGTATCTGTGCAAAAAGCTGATCTCTGCAAACTGTAGTAAAGCTACCATCACGCTTTACGTTCCAACCTCGCTTTGCGGCCGGTCGCAAAACTCCGCGGGACACGTGACCTACCAACACGGTGCCCTGAGGTGCAGTGGCAGTCGGAGGCTGATCCAAGGACTAAGCGGCGGTAACGGCAGCGATTGGGGAAGGAGATTGCCAAAGATACAGCACTGCAGTGGAGGAGCTGTAATTCAATCGTGGCAGCTTGCCCTGGATGCTGTAAAGGAGAACTCCTGAGACCTGGAGGTGGCAGTATATATATATGCTGTAAGTGATCTTATGTAATCTGATAGTAAAGTAAGGTAGTTTATTTATTTTGGGCAACGTAGGTTGGACAAGTGCATTAAATTAAAAAAATGACACCAGTTTTAGTCCTGGCAATAAATACACCCTTAATTATATGTGTACTGTGCAGTTATTTAACTTTGTCTGAAATGTAGCATTTTAAAGCTTCTATTTGCACATTTCTATGAAATACTGTAAATGATAATGCACATTACCTTCAGCTTGTGTTTCTTTTGTGCTTAAACACAAGTAAATTGTCCCAAGGGAAATTTAAGATTGCAATATATCTCCCTGCCAAGCCTCACAGGAGGATGGCTTGTTGCATTCATGCAGCGATATGCATTTTTAATAATAAGAGGCACATTTTGTTTGTAATAAAGCTGCCAAAACAGTTTTATTGTTACTAACCTAATGTTTAATTAAAAGTATGAATTTTTACTTCTGATGTTAACACTTTATTAAAGTTGTTTTCTAAATCCCCTAGTTTCCTTTTGCATTCTAGCCAGATATTCCCTTGTCATATGACTCAGTAGCAGAAACATTAGGTCCTATGTACTAACCTGACATTTGTCAACATCTCATTTTTTGGCGGGCAGAAATGGACTGTGCTACAGTAGGTATTCAGATGTAAATGGTATGTACTAATAAAGAATGTTTCAGTGTGGAAAAAAGAATACTTTAACCTGCATCAAAATCGTCTGCGAGGGTGAACCGGGTGTAACCCCTATAGTGTGTTTATATTGTTAGCACACAATTAAAGCTGCAGTTCAGGCAATATCCTGCATGTGTGCTTTTTTTAATAAATCAGTTCTGTAGTAAGAAAAAATACTTTTAGCATTTTCTGTTTTAAAAAAAACAACTTTGAAAGACCAATTTTCTTGTATTATATTTTAACAACCATTTACTAAGGCACTGCCCCTTCATGTCCTGTCATAAGCCCTGGCACACCCCTTTGTGAGCCCTGCCCTCCCTCTTGCACATGTCAGTGCAGGAGTGCTTATAAATATTCATGAGCTTCCACTGAGTGACAGAAACAGAGGAAATACATTCCCCATATTTAAAGATGTCGCCAAACTTTGCCGATCAATAGACGGAGAACTAATTGACCGGCAGCTATGCAGTTCTTTAGGTAAGTAGAGATTGCCCAAATGAAACTATTGAAGTTAAAAAAAAACTATAATTTTTTATTTTTTTTAAGTTTGAACTGCAGCTTTAAGTTGATACGTATCATCCAAAAATTTATTTGATGCCACACGTATGTTTTGTACAGTAGGTAAACAAAATGTCATTTTAACAGTATACTTATTTTAAATAATATTACACTAATAATTTATATTTACTAACTAGTCTGAAATAAAAAAAATACATATAATTCTGTTTTAATTTAAATTGTATCAATCAGGTATTCAGCATAACACAATGTACACAATTAATTTCCAACAATGAAACTTTCATGCATACAATGCACATTTTAGGAAGGTTTGTACTTCTTTTTAGCACTAAAATTGAAGCACAATTTTTTTCCCCAAATATGATCTTAATAGATAGGGCGTATAATGGTCTACTTACAAAAGTATTCATGCTGCAAAACTAGGGCAAAACCAGTGCAAAAATTGCACAATATTTATCAAAGAGAAGGATTCCAATTGAAAGTAATTGAAGTTTTTGATTTGATAAATCTGGTGCAAATTCTTTTATACTGTTTTGTTTTTTTTTGTGTTTTTTTTTGCAGTAAGAAGCCTTTAGTATATATTAGAGTGGGCATTCTTTTTTTTAATTGTTTTGTTTTGGACGTGGTTTTGGCTATGACATTTTTCTGCGTTTTCGTTTGGGATTTGTTTTTTGTTTTTTTTTTACAAATTATGGATTTTTAAAAAAATAGGTATGAAAAATGATATAAAGCATGGATAAATGCTTAAACTAATGCTATAATAATAAATGCCACTAAGAATGACAAATTGTAGACTTGATATAAGAAAGGAGTGGGGACAGTAAGGGTGTAATAAATCACAGATACTCAAGAACCATGAGTATCATGGGACTTTAAAACATGTTGTTCTTCCTCCAGTTGACCCTGAGGCTTTAAAGGAGCAATCCCTCCCAGGACAAAAGTGAACTAATTCCCATGGCGCAGGGCTTTTGGGCAGCGATTCACCTACAGGGCTTTTGGGCAGCGATTCACCTACAGGGCTTTTGGGCAGCGACTCACCTACAGGGCTTTTGGGCAGCGATTCACCTACAGGGCTTTTGGGTAGTGACTGTTCACGGACAGGGCTTGTGCCCAGTGACACATGTGAGCAAGTTGGTAGACACTGCACAAGTGATGGTTGGTCTGTTTCATGTGAGTCTTTTTTTGTTTTTGACCAAAAACTGGTCAGTAGTAACTGCTTGTATTTTCTTTTTGTGGCCTCCTTTGTAGGTGTCAGCTGCTGAATTTGTACAGATGGCAGCGGTAGGATGTCGTCAGGAACCTGCACAGCAATGTCTGCTACTTGACCTGTAACATTTGGGCCTGGTGAATGAATATCAGATGAATGTGGTGAAAACTGACCTGCATGAACAGATCCTGGCTGTGAGGTGTTGAATTGTGGTACATTAGTCATTCTCCAGTAATTAGCTTGTGTTTGCTGAACAACTAATGCTTCGAATGAGGTGTTGATTTTTTGCAACTGTTTAGGCACTTCAATGAAGACTCTGTGGAGATGTGCCAATTGTGATACTGTTTCTTCCTGCAGTCCAATCATTCTTTCCAGCACTGTCATCATGTCTGAATGGCGACGATTTTCTGCGTCCACTATTTTTCCCTCTGAAGCTACAATTGCATCGTATGTGGAAGTTGATGGACGATTTGGCGGTACAACAGTTTCTATTGGCACCTCTTCATGGTCACATGATTGTATTTCAGTCTCTTCTGCGGCGTCATCCTCATCATACTCATCATCCTCATCACCATGATGTTCTAAAAAGAAATGTACACATTATTAAATGGCATGTTAATGTATGCTGTGTTACTATGTAATTGTACTGTGTCCTAAGTAACACCTAACATGTTAGCATACGTTTTATAACCTCACATTAAAAACTACCTTGACTTACGAATAATGTTTGGACTCAGTATGAAATATGAATGAATGAAAAGTTGCTCTAAACTCAGAAGTCCTACATGATAGTTCACATCACTAACACAATACATGTTGCCTTACACTTAATTTGCACTGACACTAAGTAATCCTATTTAAAGAAGATGTGCAAAACAAATAATGAACATGACAACATAACATATAGAAGAGCACATATTATATGGCCAGCAAATGATACACTCACCTTCTAGTTGTGTTGAGCTGGCTGACCCAGGTGAAGACACTTGTTCCATCTCAGGTGACACATGTCCTCCAGGGGCAACTATATATAACAATAACATAAGTTTTACATTTACATGTGTAAATATTGAACAAACACTTATTGTATGTTCTGTATTTATGATTAACTAACAACATCAGTTCCTTAACCGAAAATGTGTGTGAAAGTGAACATAAATAGTTGTAATAACACTGTACATGCCTGTGTACTTAGAACTTTTGAGTTTCCTAACATAAAACATACTATGTTCCTGCAGTAATGCGTGAGGATAAATAGATAAAATTTGTACATAAAAATCATATGTTGTGTAGTGATATCAGTATCATAATGTACATAACTATCATGAGATGACCATTCACAATGGTTATCATGAAGGTGGTCATATTGCAAAAAGTGTTGTTTTTGGTAGAGGATATGTGTGGTACATTAATCGAAGATGTGGCACACCTGAATGTGGCTGTGACTCAACAAGACAACACATGCAGTGTGTGATAATGTGTCTTTCATAGTAGTTCAACTATAGATATGAGTGAACTAATGTGTGACGTACGCTTTGATAAGTAATGAGTTGTTGGGGCATTTAGTAGCTAGAGTTAAGCTTTCAAATGAGTGTGATTAACTTCAGTTGTGCTATTCAGGTTGTAAGAAAGGTATTCCCTTCCCCAAAAAGCCTAATCAGCCACACCTTTCAATGACTTGAAACAGGTGCAAATGGTGTGAACTAAGTTGACCGTGAAATGAGGCTGTAATTAGTGTGTGTGCTGAACCCCACCCCCTCTGTTGAAGTGTATGCTGTGATGAGATATTAATTGCAGCTGCTTTAACACAATGGTAGATGAGCTAAGTAGTCATCTGCAGTGTTTAAGTTATGAAAACAATGACATAACATATGATACGTGTGCCTCATTATGCTGTCTGTATATGACATAAAGCAAAAATGGACCTTTTCATAAGCAACTATAGATGTGTTAGTGCCAGTGATGTTTGTAGGCCGTTACATGCAATTTCTTTGATGCATGCTTAAAATAGGCAGTAATGTCATGTTTGTCGGAGTAAAATCAATAAAATACACAATAATATGATACATATTTCTGTTCTGTACCTGTAGCTACTAATAATTTCTCATGAACATGTGTTACACATGTGTACTACCCTGTTGTTCCCCATCTTCGCCCACCATCAATTGCTTCCACTGCAGCTATGCATTTTGGGAATTCACATGTAAATGAGCACGCAATGGCACGTGCTATATTAGTTACTGCTTTTAGTAGGACTACTACATATATGTCTATTTTGATATATATATATACAGAATCAGACATATACATATATAGATGCAGGTATGCTTATATTGTGAAGACAGTATAAAAAGCAGTGTAAATATGCAAAATAACTGTAAGCAACGACACGCCTAGTACAGTAATATTTATCACCTGCTGGAAATTGTGACGGATAAATTCCAATGTCACGGTCACCAGCCAAGCCTTCCACGACGACGGTAAGTAATTTTGGCCGAAGCAGCTCCTCCAATGGAGTCAATATGAGACGTTGTGGTGTGGGCCCACCTCCAGTGCCAGTAGCATGCACGCGTTGGTCTTGTATTTTCTTTTTCAATTTGGACCTAATATCATCAAATCTTTTCCGACAATGATACTTGTCCCTGACACTATTCCCACAGGCATTGACACCAATGACTATTGTGTCCCACATTTCTTTTTTGCTTGCTGCACTTGTCCGCCCTTGAAAAACATATAAAAGATATGAGGTAAATTAATAATAATATAAGCACCAGTTTCCTACACTGCTAGCTGTTCCAAGAGATAGCAAACATGCTGTTTTATGTGTAATATGTGAAGCACATGAGCATTCACTACTAAACCTATACATGTAAGCAAGGTTGCATTCATATTGTATGCAGTTCTGGCAAATTGACCGCCTGTGTTTATTTGTCCTTGTAAGGCATGATAAAAAGCTGTGTTTCCACACTAATGAACATAGAAAGATATTGTGTACCCATATTTGCATATGAACAAAACTCAGATGACCTAGGATCACATGTATTTGAATAATAAATGTAAAGTTACACTTACCTACTAAATGTCCATAGAGACTGTCATAGTGCTCCAGAATGCCAGTGACAAGAGCCCTATTTTCCTGGTCATTGAAGCGAGGATTACGTGGCTTCTCCACACGTTTTTTCCGAGCAGGTTTAGGGTCAGAGCTTGGCTGGTGCTGACTGGACTCTCCTTCTTCCAATGGAAGAGCCTCCAAAAGCTGGCCACCAGCAAGCACGCCACCACCAGACACCCCATCAGCAACTGCGCCACCAGCAGCACTCCCAGCACCAGCACTCCCACTCCTAGCACCAGCACTCCCACTCCTAGCACCAGCACTCACACTCCTAGCACCAGCACTCACACTCCTAGCACCAGCACTCCCAGCACCAGCACTCCCACTCACAGCAACAGCACTCCCACTCCCAACAACAGCACTCCCACTCCCAACAACAGCACTCCCACTCCCAGCACAACACTCGCCAGCACCAGCCTCCCACTCCTACAACAGCACTTGACCCACTCCACCACAGCAACAGCCCCATAACAACCCCTCCCACCTCCCAACCAGCATCACTCAACACTCGCAGCCACTCCACCCCAGACAAGCTCCATCCCCCTCCCCAACAAACAAACCCACTCCCACGAAACACACCTCAGGACACTCCCACTCCCAGCAACAGCACTCCCACTCAGCAACACCACTCGGTGCACCAGCACATCACTACCCCTGAACGTACGTGTCACGTCCGACGCGTACTCCCACGAGTAGCACTCCCACTCCCACCAGCATCACTCTTCCACGCTTTGCGGGCATACTTCCAGCACTCACAAAAACAGACAAGAAATGTCAGGCAATCACAGCCCCACTTCCACATATAAAACAAGACAAGATGTAAAACAAAACAACAAAGGACAAGCTCACCAATACACAACAAGTCTCTCAGTTCAAATGCAAATCTCAATCGTCCGATCTCTGTGCGTCTCTCTCTCTCTCTCACTCCACAACAACACAGAGAATGATTAGCAGTTAAAGTTGCCTTTAAATATGGCGCGCATCAAAAAACATGCTTGTTTCGCCTGATTCAGCAAGATTTGTGATTGTGCAAACCCTAACAGCACCCCGACACGCACGCCGAACACCTGTGTGTGATCGGCTCATCATCGTGAGAGGTGGCGGCTTTGTTTTCGGCTGATTTTGAATGTATTCGGCACTACTGCATACGGAGAGGGAGAAAAAGCCAATACATGACTAATCGATAAGCTTGCCGATTTCACATAATCGTCGCTTACTGCATGAGGCCCACAGTCTTTTAGGTAGGTTAAATGACGAGGCATAAGTGCTGTTCTTTAAACAGGCTATTGCTGGTTTATCAGTCCAGGCAGTGAGACTGCCACACGGAATTCAAAATAATACATAAGCAAACAAAAAACCCTGCTCGTCTGAGCAATAACTTAAACTAAGTTTCCTGACTGGGTTGGACTGGCTTATCCAGTTCCAACAACAAAATAGGAACTTTGCAGTTTTAGACAAAAGGAATAGAATGATTTAACCTGTTTGGTGAAGGCGTTTCTCTCTCTGCTTCCAGCAGCCTTCCTGCCTCCAGGCTTTGGGGAGAGGGAGAGGAACCAGGAAATCAGCCTTAAATACCTGATCTCTAACTAGCAGGACAGGTGACAGAAATCAGGCAGCAGATAAACTCTGGTCGGATCCCCACCCTCAGTTCAGCACTGCCAAACTGTGGGATGGAGTGCATGCATTCGAGGCTGCACTTTCCAGCCTAAAAGGATAGAAACTGTTCAGTATCCTGGGAGCCCTATATATGGAATTATCACCATACCCTGGTTTCTGTCACATATCTCCGCCCAGCTCAGACCTCGAGGGAGAGCGACAGGATATTAGGAGTGCATCCTTGACAACCTCGTCAGCATTGCCATTGTTTGTGCCCTGACCTGTGTTCCACAGAAAATTAAAGGGTTTAAGTAGCTTATGAACCACCTGGTCACTCTAGCCATTCTCTCTCTGTTTGACACATCCAGTGAGGGCGCATGGATCTGTGACAACCGAATTTTTCCCCAACAGATAGATTTTGAGCGTCTCTAAAGCCCACTTTATTGCGAGACATTCTTTCTGATATGGAGTAATTTTTCTCCTGGGGATTTAGTTTCCTACTAAATAAAGGAGGGGTGCTCCTCACCTTGAGACTCCGTGGAGAGTACAGCGCCCAGCCCTACCTCAGATGTGTCGTTGGGACTAAAAACTCTTTAGAGAAGTCAGGTGTGCAACACTGGTTGGGCAAGAGAGCTCTTCAGGCTTTAAAGCCTGTTCGGTTCTGGGGGACCACTTACCATTAGGGGCCTTCTGCTTTGTGAGGTTTGTGTAGTGGGTTGCCTTAGTTGCAAAATTGGGAATAAACCTTCTATAGTAACCAATTCATCCAAAAAGGTCCTTACTTGTTTTTGTAACTGGCCTTGGCCATTTTGTATCGCCTCTACTTTGAGTATTTGGGGTTTTGAGAAACCCTGCCAATAGAATACCCCAGATACTTGACCTCCTCCAGAACAAATAGTGCATTTAGCAGGGTTAGCAGTTTGTCCAGCAGACCGAACCGCGTCAGAACGCTTGGACCTTGGAAGGTGGATTGCCAATCTTCACTCTGGATTACCACATCATCCAGGTAGGCGGCAGCATACCAAGCATGTGGTTTTAAAATTTATCCATCATTATTTGGAATGTGGCGGGAGCTCCATGAAGCCAAAAGGCAGCAACCACTGAAAGAGGCCGTCTGGGGTTGAGAAGGCTGTCTTTTCTTTTGCCTTCTGTGAGGGAACCTGCCAGTACCCTTTTGTTAGGTCTAGGGTGTGAGATATCGGGCTTTGCCCAGTCTCTCTACCAGTTCATCAACCCTGGGCATAGGATAGTATCAAATTTGACCAGCGTTTAGTTTACGGTAGTCATTGCAAACCTTGGGTACCGTTGGTTGTGGACTAAAACTATAGGGCTGTCCACCCACTTTGGGATTCCTCAATTATGCCTAGTTTTAGCATTTTTTACCTTAAACTTATAGCCTCTCTTTTGGCTTTGGGATTCGGTACGGTTTAAGGTTAACTCGGACCCCCGGTTCAGAGACTAGGTCATGTTCAATTACGCTAGTTCTACCTGGCGGTGTAGAGAAGACTTCTTTGTTTCTTCTCACTAAATTCTGGACCTCTCGTTTCTGATGAATGGACAGGGTTTCAGCTATGCTAACCTCTGGGTCAGTTTCTCGATTCTCTGACGGACCTGGGGGTACTAGGGTTAACAAGACCTCTCTATCTTTCCAGGGCTTAAGTAGGTTTATATGGTAATTTGCTCAGGTTTCCTCCAACCTGGCTGTCTCACCTTGTAATTTACTTCTCCCACTCTTTCCAAGACCTCATATGGCCCATGCCACTTAGTAAGGAATTTACTCTCTACGGTGGGAACCAGAACTAGTACCCTATCGCCTGGAAAAAAAATTCTGACCCTAGCACCCTTATTATACGTATTCCTCTGGGCCTCTTGAGCTCTTTCCATGTGTTCCCTCACTATAGGTAGGACTGCAGCTATGCGGTCCTGCATCTGGGCAACATGCTCTATTACACTTCTGTATGGGGTAACCTCGTGTTCCCAAGTCTCTTTGGCTATATCCAGTAAACCCCTTGGGTGTCGGCCATACAATAGTTCAAATGGGGAGAAGCCTGTGGATGATTGGGGAACCTCCCTAATGGCAAATAACAGATATGGTAACAAACAATCCCAGTTTTTCCCATCCTTATCGACCGCCCGGCGTAACATGCTCTTTAAGGTTTTATTGAACCATTCCACTAAACCATCTGTTTGTGGATGATAGACTGAGGTTCTGAGATGCTTGATTTTTAGGAGTTTACATAACTCTTTTGTTACTTGGGACATAAATGGTGTTCCCTGGTCAGTTAAAATCTCTTTAGGAATTCTGACCCTGGTAAACAGAACTATTAACTCTTTTGCTATGTTTTTAGCAGAGGTGCTACGTAGGGGAACTGCCTCCGGATATCGGGTGGCATAATCTAATATTACCAATATATGCTGATGTCCCCTAGCAGACTTTATTAGGGGTCCTACTATATCCATAGCAATCCAGGCAAATGGTACATCTATTATGGGAAGGTGTACCAATGGGCTACGATACGCTTTGAACGGGGCGGTGATCTGACATTCTGGGCATGAGGAGCAATAATTTGTAATTTCTGCCAGAACCCCAGGCCAATAGAAGCTTTCGGAGAACCTTTTCTTTTGTCTTTACCACCCCTAGGTGTCACCCCAATGGGTGACTATGTGCGAGGTGTAATACTACATTATGGAATGTCCATGTTACCAACAATTGTTTAGTTATAATTGATTTCCTTTTATCAACCCAATATACTAGGTCATTCTCTACCTCGAAGTAGGGGTAGGCAAGTGACCTATCTGGTTGGCCCGGAGTACTATTCTGGTCCCGTATATTCCCCCTTGCTTCCACTAATGTGGAGTTTTCCCACTGGGCCTTCTTAAAACCCCCAGGACTGACCTCTATTTCAGCGAAGGTCTTATCCTGTTCTGGGGTGGTAAGCGCCTGTTCAACATCCTGATTTGGGGTATTCCCTACCAAGGTAGCCATGGGAAAGGGGATTTTACAGCACTCTTCCTCTTTCCCCTTTTTATTTGGGCCCTCGTCAACCTCCATTTCTGAAAAAGGGAAAGGATTTGTTTCTTCTGTTACTTCTTTATGGTCCGCTATTGAACTCTGGGCGCTATTCGGAGAGGAGGACCACATTTTTAGAAAATGGGGAAAGTCGGTCCCTATTAGCACATCATGTGCCAATTTGGGTACTATATCCACTTTGAAATCTAAAGAACCAAACTATGTTTCAATAAGAACATCAACAGTGGAATATTCGTGTTTATCCCCATGTATACAACAAATTGCCACTCTTTGTGAACTGTTTACCTGTTTTTCCCCAATGGGCAACAGGTATTCAGACACTAGTGTAACCATACTCCCAGAGTCAAGTAGTGCCTGAACCCTCTTACCATTTACCTTTACAAATGCCCAGAGATGGTTATTCAAGGGGTCCTCTGGGCTAGGGCCCATACATTGAGACCACAACGAATAAGGTTCAACGCTGTTGCATTGCATTGGTTCAGTATTTAGTGGGCAGACTTTCGTGGTGTGGCCCCTCTCATAACAATTTACACATTTAGGTACATAGTCTGTGTCCCACTTAGAGCCCTTTTTCGGCTCCCCACGTTGGCTGTTGCCCTTAGTATGCGAGTCACTGTTGCTGGTGCTGTGTGAAGGCGGTCATCGCTCTTCAGCCCCCCTTAACCCTGGTACCCTTTTACCATCTCTGGAAGAGTCCTGGAACCTTGGGTAGTGGGGATGCTCCATGACCGAGTGTTGCAGGTGCTCTTCTGCTGCATTGTACCTTTCTACGAGGGCCACCAGCTCATCTGCATTGTGGGGGTCACCCTGACTGACCCAACGGCGTAGGGCAGAGGGAAGTTTCCTCAAGAACTGGTCCATGACCAACCGTTCCACGATGTGGCTTGCTGAGTTGATCTCGGGTTGCAGCCACTTTCGAGCGAGGTGGATGAGGTCATACATCTGGGATTGGGTGGCTTTATCCAACGTGAAGGACCATGCGTGGAACCTTTGGGTGCGAACGGCCGTGGTTACGCCGAGGCGGACGAGGATCTCGAACTTCAATTTTGCATAGACGTTAGCTTCGGCTGGCTCTAGATCAAAGTAAGGCTTCTGGGGTTTGCCGCTTAAGAAGGGTGTGATTAAACTGTCCCACTCAGCTTCTGGCCAACCCGCTCTCTGTGCCGTGCGTTCAAAAGTGAGAAGATAGGTTTCAACATCATCCGAGGGCCCCATCTTCTGAAGGTAGTGGCTTGCCCTGGTCGTTTTCGGGACTGGGCCTGCCTCTGCCAGTGGAGTCTTAATGATAGTCCCTCTCAGGATCTCGAGTTCCTGCTGTAAGCCCTGGGCGAACCGTTGTTGCTCCTCTCTCAGCAAGCGGTTTGCCTCTTGCTGGTTTGCATTCGCGTTTTGCAGAGCTGCATTCATCTGTTGCTGGTTTGCATTCATCTGTTGCTGGTTTGCATTAGTCTCTTGCTGGGCTATTAACAGCTATTGCTGGGTTGCATTCGCCTTTTGCAGGGCTGCATTCGTCTGTTGCTGGTTTGTATTAGTCTCTTGCTGGGCTATCAACAGCTGTTGCTGGGTTGCATTCACCTGTTGCTGGGTTTCATTCACGTCTTTCTGGGCAGCGACATTGCGTACCAGCGCACTCACCACGTCTTCCATCTTGTTTGGAGAGAAAAAAAAAACTTTTTTTTTTTTTTTTAAAGTTCTTTAACCCGCAGACTTTTAAGTGTTCTGCCCGCATTCTCCACCATATGTGACAAACGGCTTACTCCGGGGCTCCACCGTCTGTCCGGAACTGTTAGAACACGGTCTTTTAGGGTAGGTTAAATGACGAGGCGTAACGTGCTGTTCCTTTAAACAGGCTATTGCCTGGTTTATTCAGTCCCAGGCAGTGAGACTGCCACACGGAATTCAAAATAATACATAAGCAAACAAAAACCCTGCTCGTCTGAGCAATAACTTAACTAAGGTTATCCCTGACTGGGGTTAGACTGGCTTATCCAGTTCCAACAACAAAAATAAGGAACTTTGCAGTTTTAGACAAAAGGAATAGAATGATTTAACCTGTTTGGTGAGAGGCATTTCCCCTCTCTGCTTCCAGCAGCCTTCCTGCCTCCAGGCTCTTTGGGAGAGGGGAGAGGAACCAGGAAATCTGCCTTAAATTCCTGATCTCTAACTAGCAGGACAGGTGACAGAAATCAGGCAGCAGACAAACTCTGGTCTGGATCCCTCACCCCTCAGTTCCAGCTCTTGCCAAACTGTGGGATGGAGTGCATGCATTCTGAGGCTGCACTTTCCAGCCTAAACAGGATAGAAACTGTTCAGTATCCTGGGAGCCCTATATATGGAATTTATCACCATACCCTGGTTTCTGTCACACTCTGTATACTTTTTCTTACTAAAAAGATGACCAACCTTTTTTGAAACAAATCTATTGTATCTGCCATCACAGTCACCATGGTTAACAAATTCCACATGTTAACTGCCCTTACAGTATTGAACCCTTTCCTTTGTTGATGGTGAAATGTCCTTTCCTCCAACCTAAAGGGATGCCCTACAGTCCTTTGTACTGCCCTTGTAAACAATAGTTATTTTGAAAGCTCCTATATATATTTTATATCTAGCCCATCTTCCCCCCCTTAATCGCAGATCGGGTCCTCTAAGGTGTTCTGGGGTCTAGCTAGGTGTCTCTATGTGGTGCATACCTGCTGGCAACAGGAGGGCCTGAGTCTCCCACGATGACATGGGGGATAACAGGAACAGGTTACTGGGGTGGATGCCTTCATTCTGGTTCAATGGTGCAGCGCCTCCATCTATAATAAGCCCCAGGAATGCGGGGTGGAATCCTTACCACAGAGATTCCCCTCATCAGGATGAGAGATTCCAGTCACACAAGGAATATCTTTAAAAGCAGCAGTCTCTTTATTCACTTGGGCAGCAGCAGCCGACAGGTACAGTTGATGCACAGTCCACTAACTGTTTTCCCTTGTGATGTCCCTGCTGCCACTCTGGACCAAAGGCATCCAGAGTGTGGCTAGCTCTTCCCTCACCCCCTAAGCAGGGTGAGAGGTATTTGGTTCCACCTCACTAACTGTAGCTAGATCAGCTCTACTCATGAGCTGATCACTCCTCTCCTCCTAACTCACTATCACTACTGTCAGACTGACAGAACACACACACTAAATAGGAAATGCACTGCTCTTTATGATCTCAGCAGGCTACGCTATGTCCTGGCCCCCACATTACCACATAGTGTAGTCCTGGGTGGTCAGATCTTTTGCTGGATTGGAAGAACCTCATTTGAGGGACCACAACTTTATGTTCTAGCCCCCACATTCCTAGCCACTATCTCAGGGGCCCAGTAGATGTCTGAGTCCCAGTCCCCATGATAGTCGGGTGAGGAGAGAAAGTTATGATCTTAATTTGATTGGAAGAACCACCTTTGCAGTGCAGCAAGTACATGTGTATGGGACAGCTGCCACTCCACATCTGGCAAGGGACCAGGAACATACGGCTGAGTCCTGGGCCCTACTACTGCCCCCCCTCCTCCATTCTCCATCCCTTAGAGCACTGTTAGGAGCTAAGGACATAGAGAAGTCATGGGCCCCCAATTCACCATCACCCTTCTCAGAGACCTATGACATGGCTGAGTCCCAGACCCCATTATGGTTAGGTGAGCATAGTCAGGTCTTCAGTTGGATTGGAGGAACCTCCTTTGAGGAGTTACAGGGGCCCAGGAAATGAGTCCTGGGCCTCGCCATCCCCCCTCCTATACTCCAAAAGTCACAGGGGCACATGACATAGTTAAGTCCTACACCACACTATCCCCTACCCCTGTTCATTCACCAATTTCCTCTTGGGTAAAGTAAAACAACAATAACATTTCATGCACAAAACATTTTTAACAGTAAATATTAATTGATTTAATTTCATCTTCTAGAAAGAAACCATTCTAAAGAAAATAACATTGAGCCTGGCACCCCAAAAATTAGGTCACACAGTACATTGATCTCCAGCTTCAATGACATTGCAAAAAGCTTTTAGTAATGTCAATCAATAGTTCAATACTAATTACATAGCCAAAAAGTATATCTCTATGGGGAAGTAAGCCAGTGACCCCCAAAATAAGGACATTGTCATGAATGTACTACCACTACCACTTCATATAGTTAGGGAGAGGATAGTGAGATTACATGATAAATAAAATATTAAATAATTATACAGTACATTGTGGCAATAGCATAAATGATGACACAAGGTGTACTTAATTGCTGTAATGAAATAACTTTTGTGAAAAAATATTACAAAACTACTATGTATGTATGTATATATTTATTTATATAGTGCCCACAGTGTACGCATTGCTTTACAAAGATAATACAGTACAGGGAATTATATTACAATAGGGGCAACAAAGTCAGACAATTGGAAGGAAATCCCCTAGAACTTACAATCTAAGTGGTATGTTGGGAAACTTACAGAGACAGCAGGTGGGGGAATAAGTGCAATAGATTGCAGTGCTTGGCTGGAGTCACTGTCGGACAATAGCAATGAGTCCAAGCAATTGGAATGCTTCATTTAAGAGGTAGGTCTTCAGGTTTGTCTTGAAGATGGGGACAGAAGGTGCTTGGCATATACTGAGTGTGAGGGATTTACACAGGTATGGGGCAGTGAGGGGAAAGGGTTTAAGGTGTGAGAGCTGTAGAGGTGAAAGGGGTGGAAAGAAGACAGTAATGGGTAGTGTGCAGGAGACAAGTAGGGGCATAGCGAGAGATCAAAGCTGATATGTACTGTAGGAAGGAGCAGATGAGTGGAGAGCCTTAAAGGTAAGGAGGAGAACTTTGTAGGTGATCCAAAATGTTATGGCAAACCAGGAGAGAGATTTCAAGAGGACATGAGCAGATACTGTTTTGGGGAGAAAGGGGAATTATTCTAGCAGCCCCATTTTGGATTGATTGCAGGGAAGAAAGTTGTGAGGCAGGGAGGCCTGTTAGCAGTACAGTATGTTACAATAATACAGACAAGAGAGGATAAGGATATTTCAGCTACAATTTAGCTGGGGAAAAAAAAGTTGAAGCAAAAATAATTTGTGATGCAACACACTGGTGGAGGGAGGGCCTGTTTTATATATCATCACCATCTTCCTGAGTATCAATACCATCACCATCGCCATCATCACTTAAAATGATAAACACATCCCCACTGAACTTGAAATCCTCTAGAAATGTTTTTGGGTGCCACGTTCATCACAGATGAATCATTTTAATGCAGAAAATAACAAGGCATGGACTACACACTCACAACTTTAGGAGAAAAACAAACAACTTCCCTCGGGGCTAAAACATACAGAGTAGGTCTGCCACAACTTCTACTAGATATACAAGAACCAATTGTTCTGTTCTTTTGTTCTCCAATATGATTGAGTAAGATACCATTTTGTTTTTTTGTGCTACCGTACATACATCTTTTGGTTCTTGTATATTCATTTTCAGGGCTCGACAAGTCATGCCAAACGCTATTAACCAGACAAGAAAGGGACTCGGCCCCCCTAAAAAAAAGTGTGTTTTTAATGGCATAAATTTCAAATAAATGTAATTCAGCAATAATTTAAAAAAGAAGCTATATCATTAATATTAATGAAAAGGTTATTAAAAACCAGTTCTCAGACAGGGCAATCTATAACTGAAGCTCAAAGGGATCTGTAATAGTAACAGACCTTAGTGATTAGTTCTGGAATGAAGACTAATACAATTTGCAAGATATTTACAAACAGTTACAAGAGCAACACCCACAGCAATTGAAGTATAAATATGAGCTGTGGTAGACACCACTAAGCCAGTAGTTATACTGGTGCTCAGTAAACCCGATTCTAAACTAGATAATTAAAGGCTCCCTATTAAGAAGCGTCCCTGCTACTAAACTGTAGTAAATTATGTGAAGACAAGAAATCAGCACTTCTCTGTGTGCTGCAGCCCCACATGAGAACGACAACCTCCTGACAGACCGTCCGGAACTGGTAAGACTGACCCTGTGCTTTCAGTAATGTGACCAACAAGCGTTTTGCGCCATCAAAGCACTTTTTCACAGCGTTGACCATGTGTGCAGTTAAACCATTTTAGAGATCTTTATCTGATATTGCACGTTATTATCATCTGTTCTCACCAATCGAATCTACAAATTCCAATGTCATCCTCCATTCGTTACCTTTGTGTAGAAGATTGATAACGTAGTCGGGCCTTCTGCCGTTCCCTGCTGCCTGCCCATCAATCTCTGGAGGCTAAATACTGCTTACTGTATAGGAACGAACTTCTTAATTTCATGAGAATTGACTTTTATGGTCTAGGAATGCACACTAATGTTACAAGACCACCCCTTTACAATTGTTTTTTGTAGCTACTCGCCACCTGGTAAAATTGCCATGGGTGAGCTTATTTGTTGTGCCCTGTTCATTTTAATGAACACCAACTTCTCAACATTTTGGGGCAACAGCTTCCTTGGATGATCACTGACAATGCTTTCAGCATTGTTCAATATTATTTCAGAGCTGACAATGGAAGGTTGACAGCTTAAATGGTTCTGAAAATAGGTTTTCAGATACCTCTTTTTTCAACCCATGTGTATATGAACGGTCCCTGACATTAAGGCTTTTAGCTCGGATACATTAAGCTGCGGTAACCTAAAAATGTGCTATTATTGGCACAAATAAGTAAAAAATATCAAATCGCATGCAGTACCATTATCACGCCTAGTAAAAATTGTCATAATAGTGCATATTTTAGTAAAAATATAAATTTGTAGCATTTTTGATAAATATCGAAATGGGGTGAACTGAAATTTTTTTCTAAATTATTTATCGACTAGTTCAACTTGACGTTAGCCCTATCTTTCCTATATATATTGTGACAAAGTCACTGACTCACTCAGTAGGCTGGAACAGTGAAGTAAGTCTGCTTTCCAGTCCACAGAACGTTAATTCCTAAAAGAGAAGCCAGCAGCAGCTGCTTACTAATGGAGTTAATCAGCCTGTCTGAATGAGGAAGTGTTTTAAAAGACACAGGAAGCTGCTATACAGAGACACTGCTTTCTTCCACAGAGAGAGAGAGGAAGTGAAAGTTCTCCCAGCTAGGGAGAGTCTGGCTGTTATGGACCCTAGGACTGAAAGAAGCAGGCTTGTGGGGTCCAGCTGGGAATCACACCCAGGATAAAGATAAAGACTGACAGATACGCAAAAACCCTTTATTGTTGTATGCAGAGATTGTGTTACCTTGTTTCATATGCCAGGGCATGTTTTGGCTTGGGAGCCAACTTAGCTGGCCATGCAGTTAGTGAGGGCGAAATCTATGGTGTAGTTAGCTTTCCCCAAAGGGAATAGGTGTTTATTTCCTATGTTTTATTATGATTTAAAGGGACAGTACCCATTATGTTTATTTGTTTGTGGCTAATAAACCACTACAGTTAAAGCTTTACACAGCATCTAGCATCTTAAAGACCCTGCCGCGAGGCCGTCTTGCCACAATATATAATAGCCAATATACTGGACATATATACAAATAGTCAAGATACGCTAAACCAACCTGAAATAGATGATAAAATAGTAATTAAAATACATAACAGTACATATTAGACCGTTAGTGGCTCATGGGTCAAATAATCATGGGTTTCTATGACTCTATGAAACTATAATGCCATGCAATTATTTATAAAACGCCAGGGTCATGAAGGGGTAACCCATACCCCAACCACACCAGGAGGCCTAGCCACCCTCTCTGTGGCAACTACCCTCAACCCCTCTATTATCCTACCCCCCTCTATACTAATGCCCAATATTTCTAGTAGCCAAATGAGGCTAATAGTGAATTTGGGCTTTAAGCATAAACAAATATCACGTTTAAAAGATTATAACATTGAAAAACGTTTTACATGTAACAGATTTTCAGGACTGGCCTGACCCACCCAATCTCATATTAGCCCCTGTGGTCTAACCAGTCCCCATTACAGTGTGATGTCTGGTGGTGCACCTGATGGCAACAGGACTCCTGAGTCTCCCGCATGATGTTGTGTGGGGATTGCCAACCCAGACAGGTAGCTGAGGTAGTGTGCTTGAGTCCTACCTAGATCCAGTGCAGCGCCTCCACCTCATCAGGATCCCTGCTGTCGCTTGGGGATGGTCCTGTTGAGGAACTCCTCCGTGGTGCCCCTCTCGGTGTAATGACTCCACACTTACACACGAGAGTATCTTTAATCAGGAACATCTTTATTGACGGTTGTGGGCTAACTGCCCCTCACAGCGATCTTCTAGCCACACATAATTATTCAGCTGCTTCCCTATGAAAGGTATGTCTCTGTCTTTGATGTGGGGATTCCCTATCCCTGCAGGGATGTCTTTCCTGTGCCAGGTCCCTGGTCACAGTCTCATCACTTCGCAGTGTCTTAACTATACCAACTACTTTTACTCCTTGCCTAACATTGCAGAACCGAACCCTTCAACAGATTAGCAACCACTAACTTTTGATCAGTGCTGTGCCTTATGTATCCTCTGGGGGCTGACACAACTCTGACATCACTAATTATGGATTCAGAGCATGTGACCACTCCCATCCATACATAGGGCACCTCACCAGGGTGTGAGGGCAAACCTCCATAATTACTGCTGGCATGCCCATAACTTACCAGGCCTTACTGTCAGCAGGAGAGATGACTGCAACCATTTTACAGCATGGCTACATACATATAAACGATTGATTATCACTGTAGATACCTAGTCCCTCTAAATGGGGGTCTACATAGTCACATTGGCAATAAATGTTGGCCTGTACTAGAAATGGAAGTACGTACCCCAGCATGGATGCAGGCGTTCTGAGATTCATGACTGAAGCCACCACGATTTCTGCACATAACTATTAGTTGAAACATAACCAAGGCTCATAAGGATTCATATGTACCTACATGTATTTAGCACAATTATCACTTCTGAGATATATACAATATGCAAATATGTTATTGATACAATTTCAAATGTGTTATTCAATACTGGATATAACACAGAGACTTAATGATGAAAATGTTCATGTTCCCTTTGTAGTCGACTATTTACTACATGTATTTGTGTTACCTGTTACCTGTGGCATTCAATTAATTCAATTCAATTCAATCTTGACGAAGTTACAGTTAATACTTTGTTATGTCGTTATAAAATAATGTTACTTGATTTATGTTTTCACAATGTAACGTTGTTGAATATTTTGTTCTGTGAACACTTTTTGATTAAGGTCTACCTGTATTACTGTAATCTTATTTTAAGCACATATAGAATTCAGTATCAATGTCATTGCCTACAGATGCAGCGGCCATTATTTTAACAAATCTTGAAATGTCATTTCTGAGATATGCCCGAGATCCTTGCGAGTTGTGCCGCGACAGACTTATGGCCCACTGGAGTAACACGCACACTATGAATAAAAATAAAATGTTAACATCTTCATTACCTTAGAAGCTATCCTATAAGGTAATGATTTTTTAATGAGGAGGGGGGGGTGGTACTAGTGTGAGGCAGCGGGGGGGGGGGGGGGTCTTCTGAGTTGAACAAAGTTGATTTCAGCCTCGGGGACCCCGGTGTGGGGTGCCGGTATCCCCTCTGATTTGTTTAGATCCCACGGTCACGTGAACCACAGGATTTTAACATGGGGATACCGGCACCCCATAATGGGGCCTTTATCTCGGGAAGTAGGGGGTCCCCGGACCTGAAATCAATGCGGTTCAGCTCCGGAGACCCCCTGCTACATTACTGTAATGTTAGAATTTTAATAAAAATCGCCTGTGAGAGGCACACAGTAAGAGTGACTGATTCAGCCTATCTCTTACTGCTCGTCTATTACAGAAAGGCAGACCCCGGTAGGATTCACACAGCAGGGACCCCTGCTGTGTTATTCCTAGTGGCCATTACTCTGCAACTGACCATCTCGGGTCCGCGACGCAACGCGGGATATACCCAGGTATGTGTTAAAATGATGGCCGCTGCATTTGTAGCATATTGTTATGTACATGGACTAACAAATGAGCTATGTAAATGTTAATGTGTTTCAATTATGTGTTTTTCACATATGAATAGAAGTACTGTTATAATGCTGTGAAATTCTTTAGTATATTTAAAAGTTTCTAATATATAATGTGATAATATGTATAACACAGTGTGAACATTATTCATTTAGGGGGTTAATAGTGTGACTTAACTATTATGTGTGGAACAACAAACATTATCAGTGGGTGTGTTTTAATAGTTTTGTTATTATTAATATTGCAAATTGCAAATGCAACAATATATTACACCACGCACTTTAGTAAGTTGTCAGACCACACGCTATTATAATCTCTGAAAGCACCACATGTCATTTTACTCATTGGCACCTGGCTATTCACCCACGGATAAAATGCTAAAGAAGCATGACACAATTCAGAGAACATTTCTTAAACTTGATATAAAACTATTAAGGGCAAAATAATGTGTGGTTATACTATATATGTGTAGCCCCCTGTAAACAGCACAGGCTATACATATCTTTCTCCTACTGAGGTAAGTCCTGTTAAGGGCAGGCACCAGTAGTAATCATGGGTTTTCCCCCCCTTTCAAGCCCTGCCCTGAGTGATAGATGCAGGCCCCTGACTCTGCTGCAGGCATGAGACAGAGGGGAGGTCCTGCTGACATCATGAGGGGTGGGGCTGAGACTATTTAGCAGCCCATTCCTGTAAGTGACAGTTAGTCTACTTGGGAGTCGATCCAAGTCTGTCCTGGGAGTTGGAAGAGAGCGGAGTAGGTCGAGCTCTCTCCTGGGAGCAGGAGAGATTCTAAGAGGACTCTGGCCTATGATAGTCAGCGAGTGAGAAGATCCGGTGGAACCAATGCCCCTCACCCTGATGAGGGGGTGATGGGGAGGATCTACCCCGCCCAGAGTGGACCCTCTGAGGTGGGCACCGGGGTATTGAGGCCCCTCACAGACCATCCTGTGGAGTACCTCTTGGAGGGAAGGAGAAGAGAGGAGAAAGGCTGTACACCTTGGGATCTCTGTGTGTGCTACTGCTATTGCTGTTGTTTTTGCACTGTATGCTGCAAGGCTGCTGTGTGTCATCTAGATACAATAAAGAGAGACATTGCTGATCTTACTAAAGACTGTTGTGTTATTCTGGAGCACCCACCCTGGGACCAGGGTCCTTTTCTTCTATACGGGTCCTACCCCACACCCTGGGAAGGTATAGAGGATGGAGGCGCTGCACCACCACTAAGAGAATGAGGCAACTACACCAGAAGCCTGGTCCTGTCTCCCCAAAAACATCGCGGAAAGCTCAGGCCCTCCTGTTACCGGCAGGTATGCACCACTCGAGCACATGTAACCAGCCCTCACACACCCTAGATATAGCATCTGTGTCTGGGGGGGGGGGGAACAAGGGTTACATATATATATATATATTTTCTTTGGGGTGGTGTACACCCATTACATTGTAGCAGCATATTACATCAGTAGCATAAAAAGGACTTAACACATTGATAAAATGAGGGATGTTTCAGAAAAGTTACCCGTGAGTGACGAAACGCGTCATCACGTTGGATGCATTGACATTACGTCATCACAGAGCGCTGGAGCGGACCGATCCACGCGCTGGTGTTACAGAGGCCTGGCAATTCGGAGACACCTTCTTGGACTCTTGAATAACATATTATATCTACTGGCCCTGGAATTCTGCTGGGACATCTGCTGGGACGTTTGCCCATCCTGCTTCAAGATCGGGTACTACCCCAAGGACAGGAAGCAGCAACCGGATGGTGGTGACTATATCACGCAATGCTTATTTTATTTGTACTTTTGTAAGTGCATTTTAACCCCCTCTTCCCCTCATTAAATTTACTATTTTACGCTATGGGGCGTGCGCTCTCTCCTCTCTTTTTCTTATATATATATATATATATGCAAATACAACTGTATGCTCATCTGCATGTCTTAGGCAGGTCTGCAACCCCGCCTTTCCCAATCATCACCCAGCATACAGCACTTCCACTGCAGCAAGGGATTCTGGGAAATGACATGCAAATGAGCACACAGTGTCACTTTTTGCCTCAAAAAACATTTTTAACATGGTTCCCTATAGGCTTAAGCTTGCTGCATGGTCACAGCTTTGAGCACAGCCAGGTTTAAGGTGCATACCCAGAAAACCACCCACATGTTAAAAATGGCGGGGTTGCAGACCTGCCTAAGACATGCAGATGAGCATACAGTTGTATTTGCATATTTGCTTTCCTGTGGAGGGTTTTTGTCACTTTTTTTACTCACCATAACTTAACTCAGTATTATGGT
>WSYH01004725.1:0-50374 GCA_036426205.1 Ascaphus truei
AATATAAATATAAATATACAAAATATATATACTGTTGTAATATAAATCAACAGAAATAACAAAAATATTAGATTTAAATTAAAATGAATTTTTTTTTTAAGTTGTATAAATATACTTACGCGATAGTTACCCTTGGTGCCCTTTTGCGGTCTCTGTTTTTTCCGTGTGCATGATAGCTCACGGTGGTTGCTGGCACAACGAGGCCAGAAGTAGCTAACCAGCGTTGGATAGCAGCAATTCGGTGTCCGCTCGTGTACATCTCCTTCATTCGCATGCTGATCTCCTTGGAAATCTTTTTAACAGGCATTGCTGAAATACAAACACAAGAATATATATATTCGATGTTTAGTCGATGTGTATTCAATGTGCAGTGAATCCACAAAATGGATGGTGTATTTATACGGTAATGACTCTCTTTAGAGTACGCCCACTTTCAACACCTGTTCCTGGTCGCCATGCATAAAGGTTACACACTTTGCATAGCCCACCACTCGATGATCTTTATCTGAACTTGCCCTTGTCCAGATACTGTACTGCATTGTGCCACCTGCTTCCATGGAGCAACCCCGATTCTATGGATGCAGGAACCCTCTCGGCTCTGCCGTGCCTGTCATGCAGAAAAAGCGAAAGGCGGTTGCCGTTTCCACGCCAAGGCAAAAGCGACAGGCTAAGGCCAATAAAGAAAACCTTCTGCTGACCGCAAAGGCTAAGGGTTTTCATAGTCGTCAGCCTTATTATGTCAAGAAGATATACGGTGATGTACTCTCAATGCAAAACGATTGGCAGCCAACCCTTCGAACCCGCAGACCACTTCCTCACATACACTTCGACGACTCTGCCGCCGCTGTCCCGGAAATCTTCAGCCCGTCTTCTCCACCCCTCGTCCTCGATGCTGCCGCCGCACTCCCGGAAACCCACAGGCCATCTTCTCCGGTTCTATCCGACGACGCTGCCGCCTCTGAAATCCACAGGCCACTTTCTCCTTTGCTCTTAGATGACTCTGCTTCTCGCCCGGAAATCCAAAGGTCACTTTCTCCATCCCTCTTCGAAGATGCTGCCGCTTCTCCTCTACCGGATAACCACAGGTCACCTTCTCCACCCTTCTTCGACGTCGCTGCCGCTTCTCTCCATGGAACCCCCATCTCATCCTCCGTTGCACCCATCCACCCAGATTTCCAGACGCCATGCACAAGAAGCAGCTCGTTAGACCGGATGCTGAATGGGATAACTGTGGATCTCCCCGGGAACTCTATTGTAATAGCAAAGATAGATTTTCTTCTGGAGACCATGCTAAATGTGGAGCAACGGATGCTACATATGGATCAACTGATGATACATATGGATCAACGGATGGATCGACGGATGGAGAAGATAGAGGCTGACATAGCGGGTATACATTATTTGCTCGGTGTTAATGCCCCTGTTTCCCCGACGCTGGAGCAAGGGGGGTGACATGGATGTGATGAATGGGACCTTCGACCCCCTTCCATCACCAAACGCACCCCCTCCACCAGAAGATGTAGTTTACATGTATGCCGTGGAGGAGGACATGACAACCCCGTCAAGACCACGCCAGGAGACAACACGGCGACCAAGACCGGAGGAAAGCTTCCTCCCAGACAACCTACCATCGCCCGTCGCCTCAAGCACACCCGCTCCCAAAAGACCTATATTCGCTCGCATCGATACGGTGCCCGACATCACCCTGTGCGATCTGCCACCGGCGCTCAGGGAGAAGTATAGGGTGAAGAGTGCTGGTGCACCCCACAAGTACTTGTTACTTTTTAAGCACCATGTTCCCTACTCCTTGTACTGCGACTGGGCCTCCAACGTGAACTACAAAGGAAATCGCGTAAAAAAGGCGCTTACTGCCAATTTAAAAAAGAACATTCTGGATGAAATGCGGCGCTTTTATCCAATTACAGATCCTGTAATGAAAGGCGTTCGAGACTGCATTAATGGCGTTTTGTGCCATGCAAGGAATCGGCCATGGACGGACAATGTGGAGGACTTTCTGTAAGACCATACTGTTGTGCTGAACTGTATTGTACTGTACTGTACTGTACATGTTTTGACCTGCTGTACTTAAATAAAGGAAATGTTGTTTTGTGTTTTTTACTTGTATTTATACAGAAATGTTTTAATTTGCTGTCCACACACACAGGACCTGCACAATTCCAGTCCCTGAGGGCCGCAAACAGGCACAGTTTTCAAGGTTGTCCTGAAAACCTGCCCTGTTTACTGCCCTCGAGGACTGTAGTGGTGTAGGTCTGACTGACAGTTTTGCACACCATCCCACTGTACTGTATATGTTTCTTTAATAAAGGAGATGTTTCGTTTGTATACTGTATTTTATGAATAAGGTTTTTTTTGTAATCACAGGTAAGACCATACTGTTGTGCTGAACTGTATTGTACTGTACATGTTTTGACCTGCTGTACTTAAATAAAGGAGATGTTGTTGTGTGTTTTTATACTTGTATTTATACAGAAATGTTTTAACTTGCTGTCCACACACACAGGACCTGCACAATTCGAGTCCCTGAGGGCCGCAAACAGGCACAGTTTTCAAAGGTTACCCTGAAAACCCGCCCTGTTTGCTGTCCTCAAGGACTGTACTGGTGCAGACTGTTTTGCACACCATCCCACTGTACAGTATATGTTTTGACTTGCCGTTCTTTAATAAAGGAGATGTTGCGTTTTGTTTATTTTATGATTAAAGAATTTGTTTTTAAAACGTGACTGTAAACCATACTGACTGACATAAATGTTTTCACAACTGTAGCAGTAAACCATGCACCTGTTGATGTTTTGAATTGCTGTGCACTTAAAATGTTTCTACATTGTACAGTATTTGTAAATAAAGGTTTTGTAGTTACTCCACCAATAAAAGAACATGTTGATTTGTTTTACATTGTTCCATTGGCTCCTTTGCTACTGTAACAAAATACAGTGTTTCTAGAATGTCGAGGCATACTGCACTGTATACTGTAGGCCTGCTCAGTATAAGAGTTTTAAAAAAAAAATAGAAGACACAAACTGTACTGTACTGTATGTTCTGGCACTATATACTGTAGAAGACACATCATGTATGTGATACATGTAGAATAAATGCATAGTTTTTATTTTTTCGGGTTTATTACACAGTATACTGTACTGTATATAAAAAAGTATTGTACAGTATACTGTACGGCCGGAAAACATCAGCATACTGCTTCAGGTACAGTATTACAGTATTCTATCCTAATCAATAACTATGGCCGCTAAACTGTAGACTCCGGTACGTGGTTTTTTAAATCCGATTCAGCAATGTGCAGTCATTTGTTACACAAAGCGATATTATCCATCGAAATCCCTCCATTAGCCGTTTTCTTTTCTGAGGAAAAACAAAAAGAAAAGTTTTACTGTAATGGTCAGCCCCCTAAAGACGCTCCCAGCCAGTCCCACCAATAATTTTCTCGGGGGGCGTCTCCTGTTCACATGCGCATGCGCCTACCGTCGATGTAATGACACGCATATGCGTTTCAAGAAGGTTCCAATGCGCATGCGCCTAGTGTTCCACCAATTGTTCAGTATCTGCAGTACAGTACTGTAGAAGCCGCTCAGCCAATGATATTGCTTACAGGAGAATCGCTTGACTTTCGAATCGCACCGATATTGATACTGCATTGTCAAAATAAAAAAAAACACAGAAAATAATACGGTAACAATACTAACTGCCAGTCCAGTATTCTTGATCATCCACGTCGATAGTTTGCAGCGGGACTAGTCCACCTGTAGTCAGCTGACGAGGCTGGAAATTGCTTAGGTACATGCAAGCTTGATCGAAACTGCATGCGAAATCTGGCTCAGGCTTGCTGGATAGACAGCAAGGGTTGTCACTGACGGTGGGACCGTCATTGGAAGCCGTTGCTGGTGCATTGCTTGGCAGCGACTGTCGTTTCTTAGTTGGTTTTAACACGACCCTTCGCCTTTTGCCGTCATCATGATTATAGATACAGGAAAAGGCCGGTGATACACACCAATACCCTCCAACAAATTGTGGCTCAATACGATAAAAACAGGGATCGCTACATAACCTTTTCTTTATTGCACGCTTCCACGTGTGAGAAGCTGGCGAAAATGTGTAAAAGTCATAGTTTTCGATAAAATACTGATAAATTTGGACAACTGTTGCCATCTTATCCTCTGTTGCATTAATCGCGGCCCATATCAAATACAGTACGCGTAACTTCTGTCGGGTTTTTGGAAAGCGGGCTGCACTTGAACACTCATGGCGGGCGGAGGGTCTCTGGAGAATACTGTAAACGAAACTGGTCTTTGTCTTTCTTTAATATGAAAAGCCTAAATTGATACATTTTTCCAACCTCTTCCTTCAATCTCAAGGCCAAGTTACAATAGCACAGTGTGGAATATTTTTTACATGAAACACCTGCAAGTCGACAAATTACTGAAGCGCATGCGCATTACAATTCATGAATATCTGCCATCCGGCGGACACGCAAAGAATTGCAACCTATTAAATCCGATCCATTCTCAATAAACGCATCAACCGCGTGTCAACCGCGCATGACCCATGGCTTGGAACGCAAAATGAACGCGGCATGCACCAGGTGAAGTGCGTCGCATTCCAGGAAAAAGCCAGGGAAAAACTGGCGATGTGTTAGAATAAAAGCTGCCGCAGCAGTAAAGCTAATTGAATGTGGCCAGGCAGTTTTGTTAAAGGATAAAAGGCAGAAAGAGGAGTCCATTAAAGTTTCATAGAGGGCAGATTCAGTTGGCATATATCCCACACGTCATCATCGCTTTCTTCCTCTCAGGTCTCAAGTCAAGTGGATATGGGTAGTGGCAGTAACCGCAGAAAAATTTGAGGCCCATCACTATGGGAAAAGATCCAAGACCATGGCACAGTTATCATTAGCGCAGAAGCAGGAGACACCCTGATTGGTTGATGTACCATGTGTTTAGGCATCAAGTTTGGCTGTGAATTTCTTCTATAGCAAACTTGATGGAATCACATGGCACTAACGCTTCAATCCTATGTAGTAAAAATAAATTATACTCCTTCAGATGCCCATTGTGAATCCAATCTCACACCCTTTAACTGGCAGAAAAAACATATGCGAGTTTAAGATGTGATCTGCATATCAAAGCTATCAAAATAACAGTTCCTGGCAAAAAATGCGAGTTTCTGCATTTTTTGAGCTACTGTAATGCACAGTACTGCTGTATCACACTTGTCATAGCAAGAGTGATAACGATAATTAAAAAGCCGTTTCCAAGCAATTTTGACATGTTATCGAAGCTTTCTGAAAAACTTCACATGCATAATCGCTTGGAAAATGCACTTAACAAGCGCTAAATCACTTATCGAAGCTACCTGAATAGGCCCCTAAGACTTTTAAGTGTTATATATGTTTGAATCCATGCTTTATCCCCTCCACTGCCACTAGTCTAGTAGCAATGAGTGATTGTCTGACTCTGAATGAGGTGATAAATTAACACAAACGGTTACAGAGACTGACTGACTGAGATGAACTAAACAAGCTAAGCTTTGTGGCTACATAATTAGTCATAGTTTAAGACTGACATGCCTGCCAGCTGCAGTGCTACTGAGTCTGTCAGTGTGACTGTATGCCTGCTGTCATGTCCTTCCAGTGATATAATCATCCCTAGTGTCATCCATCATCGTCTCATCATTATCTTATTGGCAAAAACCAAACGTGCAAATATGTCCTCATATTAGTTAGATTTTATGTGGACCATTTAGTGGGGCGACCACAAACAAGACAGCGCCAAAAGTGTCAACCATGCTGTGCCACACAGGCGGTGCTACACCCATCCGTAATATCTATCAGAATTGTCAATTGACAAATTGGCACCTGTGAGCTGCTAATGAATGCAAGATGGTCAGCCACCAATTACTAACACTAAGTTTGCATTCTTTGGCCCATATACATCAAGTTGCGGAAAAGTGTCATAATTATTGCGTTCCATAAAAATATTATGACGTGAGTAAATACCACAAAAATAAGTAAGTATTTAGTCATTCTTGTGCCATCATACAAATGTGCGATGTGGAAATAAAACTTTACTAAATTTGTCACATAACGATCGTATTGCTGTCAAAATGGTCCTGACATTGCATAGTTGCTCTAAAATAGCAATAAAAAATAGCGATCATTTACTAGCCAGCACACTATATAAACCCTTAATTTCCTCTTACAAGTTGCCATTGCTGTTGGGAGGTTAGAGTGAACAAATTATCTACAGTTGGAGGTTTGTTTGTACTGATATCTGATTGAGTTGTCCTGTTATATTTGTTGTCTGTGTGGGTGCTTGAGTGTGTAACCCCTTCTAAGTCATGTACTGACATGCATACACTGCCCCCTGCCTGCTTCCTCTCTTTTGTGTGCTCCGGAAGTGACATGGGATGGACAGGGCTGCAGCCAATGACATTGGACACTCTAAAGGCTGGACTAAGGAAGGAAATCTTTAATAGTCCTTGACAGAGCATGCAGTGGCAAAGTTGCCGCACCTTGAGAGATCTTAGGGCTGGCCGGGGGTGACCAGTGGTGGTGGATGCCTAAGTTAGCAGATGCTGACTAAAGGGAGTAGAGCCCATGAATATAAAGAAAGTTAAATCTTTTATTTTTTTCTTCATAAAACTGATTATTCTAAATCAGCCATGAAAGTCACATTTAAATTATTAGGCGCCCACACCTAATGCATTTATGTATTTTTCCAGGTAAGAGGCAGTATGTGTCTAAAAAAATGGTTGATTCATGTTTCTCAGACTCTATTTTCATGTCAACATTATCATCAGGTAAACTGTTCCTCTTCTCATCTTCATTTTTTCTTGTCTTCCTCATCTATTCCTCTCTCCTATACTTGCCTGTATCCCTCTTCGTCTCATCTGTTCTATTGTTCTTCTCTCCTGCATCCCTCTAATTTTACCCTATTACTATTTTTTACTTTCTCCTCTTTTAAATCATTTAATTTCCTTCTGTGCCACCACTCTTTTTTCCCCTCCTACCACTTTGCTTCCTACTCTTTTATCTCACTGACTCTGTCCTTACATTGCTCATTTTTAGACCTATTCGCCACAGGTAAAAACTAGAGTTCAGAGAAATCCATGAAACTTAGGTGCAGATTCATCAAATGCCACAATGGGATTGCGCACCAATGCAGCATTAACTCCTATTGACTTGAACGGGAGGTACGCTTGGTCGAGTGCACTATCCTACAATAGCGCTGGATTAATCTGCCCCTTAAACTTTCTTCTGCAGCAATATCTCAGCATGGACATCCTGCTTTATGTACTGTAGGTTCCCCAGATTTTTTCAAGCTTACATTCTATTATTTCAATTTGTATGTTTCTCATTGAAAAAGGAATCAACCAAATAGAAAATAAAATAATAAAATAAAAATACCACTTGTACATTTTTCTACCTATAAGGACGGCACTTATATTTATCACAGTAAAAAAAAAATGTTAAATTTACTGTAGTACACACATTGTAGATGTACAGTATGTTTTTTTTAACCGATTTTCGTTCTATTTGTTTAGTTTGTCATGTCTTACAAACTTACCTTAATTTTCATACTTTAGACTCCACAAGAATATTTCCTTGATCAGATTAATATTATATGCAAAATGATGCTATGCAAATTGTTACAATTGATAATACTTCATCAGCTCTGGTGAGCTCTTAATGTGTTCAATTGTTGTGCTGCAGTACAGTAAATGCTTAGAGTATGAACATTGCCACAATTAATGGCATGTGAATCCACTCTATTATGTTAGACGTTGTGAAGGCAAATGATCCACTGCAGGTAATTAGATTGTACCTTTTAAAAACCACTCCACTAATTTAAGTCTTTTTTATGCACTGTTAAGATACTTAACACAAAACGCATTATGTTATAAAAAAGTGATGTGCATAAACTCTGTTCAGGTTGTGTGTTAAATAGACACTCAAATTGTGTAGAGGCTTTTTATCAATTAATAAATGCATAAAAGTAAAATAATTTGTCTGGTTTTATGAAATTAATTCACAGTGCACTGATGGTTTTATGTTTACTTTTACTAAGTAAGTACATAAAAGTACAAGCAGTACATAAAATGATGGTGGGGCAAATGTTTCAAATGTAAATCTACTTTACTTAGAGGCAGTTTTAACATTAAGAAATACATGCTACTTTGTTAAATGTTTTTTAAGTGGTGGACAGGCTGCTTCTCTCCCTTGGTTTTCTGTATCATTATAATCTGGCCTCTCAGGAGGGATCTGATTATGTTCGCCATGTTTCACTCTTAGTTCTTTCAATTCTGCAATCAATGTCTTTAAATCATCCCAAATTTCCTTTGCATTAGGTTGAGTATCTGATGCAGAATCGTCACTGTCTGTAGTACCCTGTGCCTTAACCTCTGCATTGCTCACAATACATATTTTACGGATAGCAGATATGTTTTGGGGGATCCTAGAGCATATCTCTAATGAATCCCGCAGGCACTGATTCTGATACCATAAACCAGATAATTTTTTACAGAGACGGTCTGTATTGCATTTATTATGCACGTTATTTTGACATTTGGAAGATATTGCCCCTTGCTCATAGATTAACATAATCTTGGCCATTTCTTTATATCTTTATAAGTGCCATGTTTCTTGTCATAATTTCCTTTAAAAACATTAATAACTGATTGATAATCCCAGATATCCACACACCCTGAATCTCTGGGCAGGGCCAGAGAAACCTTACAATCTTTTTTCTGTATCTGGATAAAATCCATATTACTTCACATAAAAACCCTTAAATCTATTAGAGCGAATAGTTGAATAATATCAGGTTACTAGGTACTCTGAAGCTTTTATAATGGGACCATCTAGAGATCAACATGTGTGCAGTAGTGAATATCCTCAAATCCAGGGAGAGCATATGGGAGAGAAGAAAAAAACAGCGACACAGGAAATATAAGTATAGACGTAGGAACACAATGGAAGTTATTAGAGTGTTATCTTGGCTCTATGTCCTGCCTACTCACAGGATAGAAGTAGTCACAGGGCGTTTTAGGGAACAAATCCCTAGAGGTACTGGTAAGCGCTTCCCCTCCGGTATCACAAAGATGGGTGTGTGCTCCAATGAATAAAAGGAAGATAAGAAGGACTACATAGCACAGATCAATAAAATATGTGAAAAACTTTATGGTAAAATATAAAAAAACGCACTTACAATAGTGCCAGTAAAACAGGCATATATCACTGAATAGGGAACCAGGTACGATCACAGTGTCTCTCACCGCCTCGCAATGTGTGGGGTCCCCACCACCGGCTGTGGATGTCCCCCGTCTTTAGCCTGCACTTTCAATCAGCTGGGGAATTTATCCAAGTGAAGTATAAAGTGTCTATTCCCTCAGTCACAGAGTCTCAGCATCTCCGCTCGTTCACAGCTAGCTCGATCACACTGCAGGCGGTTCTGGATACGGATCGTGTGGATGGCCAAAATTCCTCCTCTGTAGTGTGTTAGATTTATAGCCCTTCTAATTAGATCAATCAACACTCCTGACGAAGCCATTAACAGAATGGGCGAAACGCGTTGAGTGGAGGAATTTTGGCCATCCAGACGATCCGTATCCAGAGCTGCCTGCAGTGTGACGTCAGCACTGTGATCGAGCTAGCTGTGAACGAGCGGAGACGCTGAGACGCTGAGATGCTGAGAATAGACACTTCACTTGTATAAACTCCCCAGCTATCGGAAGTGCAGGCTAAAGACGGGGGACATCCACAGCCGGTGGTGGGCACCCCACACATTGCGAGACGGTGAGAGACACTGTGATCGTACCTGGTATGCAATGGATCGCATTGAAAAGAAACTTTCCAAGAGTGTGAAAATATAGATTCTTGGAAAAGTAGAAGCGGTCTGTGGCACCCCTCCAATCGATAAGGCTGAGGCTGAAAACTATCCATTCTAGCAGTTAACCCTGCTGTACTGTAGCTACTCTGAAAACTGACAAATCTCACTGCAAGTCTTGCAAAGTTTTAGAAAAATCGCCTTGCATGTCTTGCAAGATTTTAGCCAATAAGTATACACACAGAATATACGTCGCTACACCAAACCAACAGACATAGAAACACAGTCAAACCCTGGTGCAAGGGAAAACACTTGAACCACACAAAAATCAAAGAATTATACAGCCGCCTATAGTTGCACTCAAGGTAGGTGACAAAATGAATATAATGTCAATTAACAACTGGCTAGATAATAGCCAGATCCTGGTATAGGATACATTACCAAAAGGTCACACTGAAATGTAAAAATAAAAAAACTTTAATAGTATATGCTGTAAACCGACGAAACACTATAAAAATGCACAACAGTGCATGAATAAAATCCCCAAATGTGTTTGGTCCGGTACTATGACACAATATGTTCCAAATATAGCTGATAGTGGAACAAACGCTATATATAAGGCTGCAAGGTAGATAATACGTATCCTCAATTGAAATGATTCTGCGTTTCAATACACCCACAAAACCTCTATAAGTAACACAGTATATAATAAACTTGGTCTCTTTGGGGTCCTTAGACCAGCTCAATGGGGTCAGGATAGACAGAGGATACTTGCAATGCCCACATTGAAAGTAATATATCCCTGGTAACGTAGATCCCTGCTGCAAATAGAATATACAGGTATCCTCAACGAAAAAGGATTCTGCAGTGTTGTAATACACCCAGCAATAATTCTATAGGTAACCACAGTATATAATATAGCTTGGGCTCGATGGACCTTTAAACCAGCTTAAATAGGGTCGGGTACACAGAGGATACTAACAATGCCCGCGTTTGAAAGTTATATATCCCAGTAAAGCACACCGCTGTGCGCAATAAAAAAAAAACATATCCCTGGAAAATGTGATCAACGCAGGACCCAATAGGGTACAATATGACCTGATAATCATGAATCTCGTGCAGTCGTTTAGCTCCGTGTACAATCAGGAGCTGCCGTTACTCCAAAGCACAGCCGCGCATGCGTCAACGTGATGACGTCACGGCGTTCCCCGATGTACGTTTCACGCGTCACCACGCGCTTTCTCAAGGGGGAGGAGTAGGTAGATACAAAAGCAGCTCTTTTAGAGGATATCACAGTGGACAATAACACCTTACTCGTAGGGATTGATGTCGAGAGCTTATATATATACAAGTATTCCCCATTCCTCAGGGTTACAAGCTGTCCAACACTATCTTCGGGCAAGAGATACTCACTCAAGGGTACACAATGAATTTGTTTTAAAGCTGTTGAATTTTATGTGGACCAGGAATTTCTTTCTATTCAATCAAAAAATATATCATCAAATTCAAGGTACCGCCATGGGCACCACGTGTGCTCCCACCTATGCTAATTTATATCTGGGCTGGTGGGAAGAAACCGTGGTGTTCATGGACGATTACTCTCGGTATACTGACCACATCGATCTTTGGTCACGGTACATCGATGATGTGCTTCTCCTATGGAGCGGTACTAAGGAACTCCTGGTCGAATTCATCAATAAATTGAATGACAACACACATAATCTCAGACTTACCTTTGAAATTCAAACTGAGAGTATCAATTTCCTTGATATTACTATCAACAAACAACCTGACGGTAAATTAGAGACAACTATATACCGCAAACCCACCGCGACGAACAGTCTCTTGGCAGCAGACAGGAAAAAATATATATATCAATGTGGCGCTCTAAAATTATATTCCTATATAAACAAGTGCATATAAAATAATTAAGGTGATACTAATACAAACATGTGAATGCCGCTTAACCCAGAGGGGGGGTCGTTCTCTCGATCCCGTGGACGTGGAAGAAGTGAAGATCATCGGGAAGCGCAAAGTCATGTAAAACAGAAACACATTTCCTGATGGTGCAGTATTGTGATGTAGATAAATAAAAAATTTAAAGTGCGGTGTGCTAAGTACTCACATATTTAGATCACATATTGGATCACATCATTGAAACGCACGCCGAGGCAAAGGGGGGACTAACACAGCTGCTTTGCACAGAGATCCAATATGTGATCTAAACGCTTGTTATTCTTTTATACATTGTGAGTGTATTGTACATCCACTTACCATTTTAATAGATATTTCGTACAGTCTGCACTATGTCTGTTTCCTCATTTTTTACCTAAGGTCCTCAGTATCCACCTAGATACACTGACCCACCTCTACCACGGGTAGACAGGCTGTCCCTGAAAGATACCTTTATGGGAACAACACTCACCATACACTTGTGAGTACTTAGCACACCGCACTTTAAATTTTTTATTTATCTACATCACAATACTGCACCATCAGGAAATGTGTTTCTGTTTTACATGACTTTGCGCTTCCCGATGATCTTCACTTCTTGGCAGCAGACAGCCATCACCCTAGACATCTCATTTCCAATATCCCTACTGGGCAGTTTTCTGCTGCCAAGAAGTGAAGATCATCGGGAAGCGCAAAGTCATGTAAAACAGAAACACATTTCCTGATGGTGCAGTATTGTGATGTAATATAAAAAATTTAAAGTGCGGTGTGCTAGTACTCACATGTATGGTGAGTGTTTGTTCCCATAAAGGTATCTTTCAGGGACAGCCTGTCTACCCGTGGTAAGGTGGGTCAGTTATCTAGTGGATACTGAGGACCTTAGGTGTAAAAAATGAGGAAACAGACATAGTGCAGACTGTACGAAATATCTATTAAAATGGTAAGTGGATGTACAATAACACTCACATGTATAAAAGAATAACAAGCGTTTAGATCACATATTGGATCTCTGTGCAAAGCAGCTGTGTTAGTCCCCCCTTTGCCTCGGCCGTGCGTTTCAATGATGTGATCCAATATGTGATCTAAATATGTGAGTACTTACACACCGCCACTTTAAATTTTTTATTATCTACATCACAATACTGCACCATCAGGAAATGTGTTTCTGTTTTACATGACTTTGCGCTTCCCGATGATCTTCACTTCTTTCCACGTCCACGGGATCGAGAGAACGACCCCCCCCTCGGGTTAAGCGGCATTCAATGTTTGTATTAGTATCACCTTAATATTTATATGCACTTGTTTATATAGGAATATAATTTTAGAGCGCCACATTGATATATATATTTTTCCTGTCTGCTGCCAAGAGATGTTCGTCGCGGTGGGTTTGCGGTATATAGTTGTCTCTAATTTACCGTCAGGTTGTTGTTATAGTATATCAAGGAATTTGATACTCTCAGTTTGAATTCAAAGGTTAAGTCCCTCCCCACTATCTTCCTACACCTATTGGGGAGATCTTTTCTTGGTTTGTTTAGGGACTGCCGTGGATACTTCTATCCATTTCCTCTATACAATATGTTTTACGATGTGGTGCTAAAGGTTTTTAATGTTTATAAACATATCGCTTTGACTTAACCTTTCTTGAGTGCATTCAAGGAGGAACTTGTCTGTTTGTTATGTGTTATTATAATTTACTCCTATATTGAACCAGTCTGTGTGTTATTTTCTTGATATACATCCTCATTTTGCTACGCTGGAGCTTCCCCTCCCCTGTCCCTCTCCTTCCCCCACCCCCAGATTAGTCAAGAAATGAATACCACATAACAATTAACAACACATGTACAAAAAACATTGAAAAAACATTTACAAGTTTCAATTACAATACATTTCATTAGTTCATTACCATTACTTCTACCCCAACGACTCCCGTGAACGGCTATATAGCTTACTCACGAACCAAATCCACCAGGCCCAGGAAACCCATAAAATAAAAAACCATAAAAAAAAATAAACATTAAACTAAAAATCCAATCAATCCAGGGTTCTTCTACATTTTAATCCTCTTCATTCTGTATTCGTCTTTCTTCTATCTTTTCCGGGGTCTTCTCCCGTATTCGCACGCCCGGTCTTCTTTCTTCTCGGAGCGTCCTCTCCTCTCGGCGTTCTTGCTCAAATGAGACGACAAGGCTTTAAAGGCCTTTGAGTCACATTTTCGTCATGGTTCCCACGGTCATTGATGGGCCGTGAAAACCCATGTGTTTTGCGACCGATATAAAAACAAAAACATGACGTCAAATTCAAGGCAATGAAAGCACAGGCAAATCAGAATTTGCTTTGCTTCAATTGCCTTAAGATTGACGTCATAAAAGAACATGCCGTTCCAAACATGGTACGGTAGCCAATCAGAGGTCGGGAACTACCGCCTACTCTGATTGGCTCAGTTACCATGTGACAGGCTTTTCAAGACGTCACATCTTTCTCCCCCAAGCCTCTGTCACATGGTTACTAGAAGCCAATCAGGTCGGGATGGAGTTTCCACTCTCTGATTGGCTACCGTACCATGGTGTGGACGGCCAGTTTCTTTAATGACCTTGGATGTTATTCTTCTGCTGTTTGCAGCAGCGGACGGGAAGGGCCGGATGAAAGAGGGAGGATGCCTTCATCGGGGCAACCGGTAATTGTACGTGATATATGTATTTAATGTATTTTTTTTTTTTTTATGGTAGTTAATAAAACAGGGGGTGAGTTGTTAGTGCAATGTTATTGGGCATTGTCCCCAATACAACGTGGCATTCTGCCTGTAAACCCTTTATTGCCGTAGCGGGCCGATACGCTATGGTATGAAGCAGCATTTTGTATTTTAATAATTATTGTGCGGCGAGCAGGGGTCCCCTGAGTGAACGCATTGATTTGTTGGCTCAGAGACCCCTGCTTACAGTACCACTATTATTAAAAATACATCAGCTGCTTCTTACGTAGCGTAGCCGCAATGGTAAGGAACGGGTTATTGATGTTTTAAGTTAATAGTGTTAGGTGTTGCAGAGGGTCTTCCGGAAGCTGGAACTGCTTTGGTTTTAGAGTCCGGGGAACCCCTGGCTTCCTGAGATACAGGCCTTTATGGGGTGCCGCGTATTCTCTGCTTTGTTTATATTCCGCGTCACGTGATGGGACCTTTAAAAGGCAGAGGGACACTCATAATAAAGGGGCACTGTATCTTTTTTAGGGACGCAGGGGGTCCCCTGACTGAAACCAATGCGGTCAGCTCCGGAGACACCCTGCACATGTACATAGGAGTAAAAATGTATTTTAAATAAATTTTTAATGTGCGATGTTTGCGCAAGAGAGAGCAGCGGGCTTACTCTGCTGGCAAACACACTCGCCAGGGGACGGCTTCTCGGCAGTTTCTCGCCAGGCAGCCCGTCTGCAACCGATTAATAGCCATTTTATCAATGGTGGTTGGCACATTCATTCCCCAGGAGTCGGGCCCCTTCCTGCATACAGCGAGGTTAAAACGCCAAAAAACCTGGAGCGTATTGGAAAACCCTGGCGAATGCAATTTTGCAGGACCTTTCTGCATAGGCCCTAAAAAAAGTGGCATTATCACAGAAAAGGGATCCAACCTGGGGGATAATACATTAGGGGCAAGTTTCTTCACAGTTATCTTCAGCGCAAAAAAAACCTCCACAGAATGTTTTGGGAAGGAATTTTTCAATGGCCTTTAGAGCAGCTTTGCACTTTTCTAGGGTGATCCTTCCCCAAACAGAACTTAGAATACCACAAGGAGAAATAAAATATAATAAAAGTGCACCAAGGTAAATATTAGAATCAATATTCAAGAATTATTAGAAGCCATTTATTCTTCGGACACAAATTGAACATAAGTAGAATCGGTCATGATCGGAAGGAGGAAGATGAGATTCAGTCAGCAAAGCTCCAGAGGTTGACCCTAGGTCACTGTGCAGATTTACCAAACAAGATGGAGAAAACAAAGGGGCCATGTAGCAATGATCGGAGATGCCCGAAGTAATATCTCTAAATCCCAGAATGCCCTACTCATTTCGCATAATGACAGGCTTAGAGACTATGGGTACATATTTAAACAACATGCTAAATCTCTATTGGCTAATTACAAAATCACTAATATTCTATAGATATATCATAATATATACATATATCTATATATAATATATGTAGCCAGGTCCCCTGTCGGGTGCCCAGGGGGGAGTGCGCGAGCACAGCGCGCCTCTCTTATGAATGCGGTGGATTGATGGGGACGCGCGGGCCATGGTCGAGTGCTGCGGTCCCGGCGGCTGGGGGAGAGGCGCCGCATTACGAGTGGAGTTGCGCATGTGCGGAGCCAGAAGCGCGGGAGGCCCACAACATTTTGCGCTCATGGCAGTAGGACGTAAAGCCCCAGGGTGAACAGGGGCAGAGCCACATTGACCCAGGGAGCCAATAGGGTACAGTATCTCCCTGCTCAGGATGGATTAAATTTCGCGGGCTTGGGAGCACGCTAGTCAGTTTGGGTGACCGGAGCAGCTAGGGAAGGAGGGTAGGGTGCAGGAGTCAGTGACTCTCAATAGGCAGTCAGCCCCCTTTTTGCCCCATGAAGCCTGCGTCCACAGATAGTCTGTAGTGTTGCCAGGGACAGGCCCAGAGTTAGGGACCATGCCCGTATCAGTATCCAGAGAAAGTTTAGGGAACAGCGGACGCCTGCGTTCAATCTGAGGTTTGGGCTCAGACTCTGCGGATGCGGATGCAGAAATCATCCAGGTGGGGATTGCCCTGGATGTGTCCGGGTATGTGTTCTTTGATCATTGGATCCTTGTGAAGAACGTTGCCGGCCCCAAGCACTGGGAGTGATCGGCAGATAATCCGTAAAAACAAAGGGCACAACATCATTGCTTTAATAGTGATGCGCAGTCACCATATCTATCTCTTTAGACTGTGGGAACATGTGTGGGATTACTGGACAGGGGTGGGAGCACCCGGTGTCAGGAGGTTGGGTTGGTAGGTAGCGTCCTGCGAGACGCAGAGTAGTAAGTAGTAGTAGTTATGTCCCTCTAGACGAGGGACACCTGTTGATATTTATTGCACGTACGTTCTAGCTTTGAAGTAAATTCATGGCTGGTATTATATGTCAATGATGTGATCTATATTATTTGTCCTGCGAGGGATCACCCCCCTCGGGGGGGAGCCATCGCAGGGTGGAGCGATGCACCGCAGTACGAGGGTTACTCTTATTATTGATTAATAATGCGTTGCCCAGGCCCCCGTGGGCGGAGGGGAGTTAGCCCCTGTGAGCCTAACAGGTAATGCACAACATGGGAACACTAAGTTCCCCGCACACCCAATTATATGCGATTGATATGGGGACTACCAGACTATATATAAAACAAATTACAAAGCACATTTAAACTCAAGGCATTTATATTGAGTGCTACAGGTGTATTCAATTAATCATCATTCAAAATTAATACAAATAAGAATAAGGTATATTGAATACATTCTTGATTGATATTTTCAAAACTCATGTGATATTTCTCAAAGAGAAAAAATTATAATAAACAGGATTGATGGATATATATATAAATTAATACAGTATATAAAATAACCGTTTCGTGTTTTTGTACTTTAGACTATGTGTGTGTGTGTATTATGTGTAGTTTATGTGTATATGTATTATATTGTATATATGTATGAATATATAGATATATATAATATATATATATATATATTATAGTATATATATATATATATATAAGATAGTCTCAAAAATTAGATAGGTTGAAATTGATGGAACATGTCTCTTTTGTCAACCTCATATAAGATGCAACATTTTACTATAATTATCTGTCTATGTGTTCTTCTTACCAATATCAACTGAAATAGGTATGGCAAAGGCAGATTGCTTGGAAGTTCATGTTATTTTATATAAGGCAAAATAACATAGGCTTGACCTATGTACGGTGCAGGCAAATAAAAGATTACTTTGGGTCAAGGAAGAGAGCCTATTCACTTTATTCTTTGTTTCCTGCATCTTGCCCCTGTTAATATTTATTTATATGGTTCATAGTACTACTGAAGTCAGTGTTCGTCTCTTATTTGTATTTTTGCACTATTTTTCTCCCCCTGTTTATTATCTTTTCCCTTGATATGTATTGCTATTGCATTTAGTACTGCAGTTACATTAGTAGTTATCTGGGGTCCAGTTTTTTGCTTAGCACTATTGTCTTCTGTGTAGTTATTTAGATACCATAGATTTTTTTGGTGCAGCTCTTCACATTATTGCAGACAACATTTTGTTTTCATAGTATTTTGGTGTTATATTAAACTCTATCAGTTTTTCTATATATATTTCGACTCGTGACTTTTGTGGGATTCCATGCTACCTCAAGTGTCCATACATCCTGATTGATTGACAAGACCAAGTTATCAGTCCCTCCTATGTACATGGATCCCGAAGGAATATTACGGGCTGATTTGGCTAAAATCTTGAAACCACAAAAATAATCAAAAGATTATACACAGCCCCCTATAGTTGCATCAAGGGAGGTGACAAAATGAAATAATGTCAATTAACATTGGCTAGATAATAGCCAGATCCTGGTATAGGATACATTACACAAGGTCACACTGAAATGTAAAAATAAAAAAACTTTAATAGTATATTGCTGTAAAAAAGACGAAACACTATAAAAATGCACAACAGGGCATGAATAAAATCCCCAAATGGTGTTGGTACTTTTACTGTATGAACACAATATGTTCCAAATATAGCATGATAGTGGAACAAACGCTATATATAAGGATGCCAACGGTAGATTAAACAGGTATCCTCAATTGAAATGGATTCGCAGTGTGCCATACACCCAGCAAAACCTCTATGAAGTAACCCACAGTATATAATAAACTTGGTTCTTTGGGTCCTTAGACCAAACTCAATGGGGTCAGGATAGATAGACGAGATACTTGCAATGCCCACATTGAAGTAATATATCCTGGTAACGTAGATCCCTGCTGCAAGTAGAATCTATACAGGTATCCTCAACGAAAAAGGATCTGGCAGTGTGTATACACCCAGCAATAATTCTATAGGTAACCACAGTTACTATAATATAGCTTGGGCTCGATTGCGGACCTTTAAACCAGCTTAAATAGGGTCAGGGGTACCACAGGGGATACTAACAATGGCCCGCGTTGAAAGGTATATATCCCAGGTAAAGCACAACGACTGGTGCGCAATAACATATCCCTGGAAAATGTGATCAACGCAGGACCCAATAGGGTACAATAGATCTGATATCTGAATCTCGTGCACCGTTTAGCTCCATGTTACAATCAGGAGTTCCGTTATCTCCAAAGCCCACGCAGCCGGCATGCGTAAGACGTGATGACGTCACTGCGTTCCCGATCGTACGTTTCACGCAGTCACCACGGCTTTCTCAAAGGGGAGGAGTAGGTAGATGTAACTCGAGTGTTGAAACCTTTTGTACCTCCTGGAGGGGCGGACAGATGACGTATGACTACTTAGTATTAACGGGACTAACAGAACATATGTAGTCGTCACTAACGAAAAAGGCTGGGGGGGGGGGAAAGGGAGGAAGAGGAGAACCTGCCGTAAGAGAGAGACTGAAACAGTCACTGGATATCAGGATTGCAGCATGGAACAGCTAATAAAATACAGCAGAGAGCCCATAATAACCCCCCCAAAGTAGCTTAAAACACTAGCTTGTAGTGAGAAATGCAGGATAAATGCAAGGGTCAAAAGTGCTGTATTGTAGGAATAAAATCACATTCAAACCTGCCAGGCATAGAATGATGCACATGAAGGGGGGTCGTAGGATGTAATGAGATAAAAAATGAGATGGAAGGTTGTTGTGATAAATGATTGAACTAAACTAGGCGGAGCCGCCCCTCCTAAAAAGGTTTCAAAACGGACTCCTTCTACGCTAGAAACTAATATGTCTAGTATACCGGGATCCCTCTAACCTATGTAAGAAGGAGGAAAGATGAAGCCCATTAAGGCCATGAGGTTGACAGTGTATTAAGATAATTGGCATCCAAGGATTCATGTGGCGAATTAGTGTCCCCAGTTGCCCTTACGTGGGCCCCCAGGGTATATGAGAAAGCCGATGAACCTTAGGCAAGAGGAATTCCCCAAGATGTGATCATTAAAAATGTCTTGCCACTGGGGTGTCAATTTGTACGCACTGACCCCATGGTGCTCCAAATCCGAATTTGAATGTGTGGGTTCCACAAGTACTGTTTACACATGCACACGGAATAAGGTACAAACCTGTGGTTAGACAGTTAATAAAAGTCTTTTGTGGTAGAGGTGTGTGTGCCTTGAGTCTGTAAAAGGTTTAGTTATTTGAAGGAAGGGCATGCCTTAAAGCCTCCGCTGTGTAGTACCCTTGGTTTGTGGTCAGCAAAGTGCGTGATGATTTCATTTGGAATGGTTTTGACCAAGCGGTATGTAATTAACCGTCGGGCGGCTAACCAGTGTGCGTTTGGTCTGTAAAATTTTTGCCAGGTCCGATCGGGAGTAGTATATGACGTGTCTGCTTCAGATATGCGTATGGTCGACCACTGGTACAATAAGTGCCAACAAAACGATTGTATGTGTATCATTATCAGTGACATTAGAGTGACAATGAGGAGATCGGTCTAGGTGTGACAAGTATACGTGACCTATGATAGCCTTTTTGACAGATCAGATGTCTTCGAAGTACCCTCTATATAGGAAACCGTTCTATTTAGGGAGAGTTTAGCTTGAGTTTAAACTCTGTAATTGTTGTTGCAATTACTGTTGTGGAATATAGGGTAGAAACTGCCAAGGGGAGATTGCGGAAATGGCGATGTCTAGGGTGGATGGCGGTCGTCTGCCCAGAGACTGTTCGTCGGCGGGTGGGTTGCGGTATATAGTGTCTCTTTAATTACCGATCAGGTTGTGTATCTGATACGGAAAAGAAAATCCATGGTAACAATGGAGTAAGTTGATACTCTTCAGTTGAAATTTCAAAGGGTAAGTCTGAGATTATGTGAGGGGTATTACATTTATTGATGAATTCGACCAGGAGTCCTTGAGTACGCTCCATTGAGAGAAGACATTCATCGATTTGATACGTGACCCAAAATCGATCTTGATATGTGGTAGTTATACCAGAGACGTAATCGTCCATGAACACCACGGTTTCTTCCCAGCCAAGCCGGATATAATCATTAGCATAGGTGGGAGAGCACAGTGGTGCCCATGGCGTTGTACCTTGGACTTTGGATGATATATTGTTTTGATTGACTAGAACAGAATTCTGTGTCAACACAACAATCGAGAGCAGTTATTAAAACAAATTCATTAGTGGTATCCTTGAGTGAGTATCTTGCCCGAAGTATAGTGTGGAAGCTTGTAACCTGGGAATGGGGGAATACTGTATATAAGCTCCTCAGACTCATCTACTATGAGTAAAGGTGTGTTATTGTCCACATGTGATATCCTTCTAACCTCAAAAGAGCTGCTGTTGTATCTTTGCGATCCCACGAGGGAAGGTTTCTACAGAAGGGGCTGGAGAAAAGTGTCTAGATAGACATGTGTCCGTGGGAAGTGATGGGTACCACGGGCCTGACCAACTATTGGCCTGCCGTGGTGTGGATAGACCCGTGGAACCTCTAGGTAGAGGGTTAATGTTTAAAATGTGGACAAAGGGGGTATATTTCAATGAATATAAATTCCGTTCGTTTGGGTTAGTGATTGATAAGCTATGTTTTCAAACTAGCCAGTTGTAAAATTCTCGCGTACAGTTCAGTTTATGGAAAAATTGCAGTCGGGTCATGTGGTAGGATCTTATACAGTCTCGATCAGACAATAAAAGTCTGGGTATCCATATCACATAGGATAGGTAGTGTCCTGGATGACAACATTCCGCCTTTGCAGATGTTGTTGATAGTGATTGCTGTCATTTTTTTTTCAAGATCTTGAAGGGCTTTATATTCCTATGACTTCAAATTAAACCTATTTGCAACCTTTTGGAATTTTTTGGGACATCGACACCATGTGGGTAAAAACATCACGTTTTTTTGTGCAAGCCTGCAAATGGTGGGTGAACGGACTTGTGCGTAATTTAGTAAAGGGTCCGCTATCCACAGGATTCTAGAGATTCATCCGTACGAAAATATCTACTATCTTAGAAGTGAATGCGCAATGTTGTCAGGTCGCCACTTGGAGTAGTTTAATAGGTGAGTTGTATCGCAGGTATTCTGGGTATATAACTGGAACGACACTATATGATGTACCACATTTATGATGAATCAATGTATGGGTATCAGTGAGCCTGCTATCCTTGCACATTATGTGAGGAGGTGTGCTCTTACGTCCACAGTTCGCGTGTCCTATTCAACCGCCCACGCGTGTGCCAGTGAGTGGGAAAAGAATCTATAATACCGCTATAATACTTCACCATGCACAGCGTGTATTGTTTGTCAGATCTATCTCATGTTGAATGTGCAGTAGGGAGAACTATATAGGCAGTAATAGGATATTAAATCCTGTGGCCAACCATACAGCTGCGAATATGATTTTACAACAACTTACAATTGGTCTCATATCGTTGCCCAGTGGGGTTAAACCCCACTGCATTAGCATCCCTGTCTTTAAATCAAACACAACCTATCAACTGGTACTGGGATAGTAGTGAATAACTTACGACACGATTGCTTGATAGACTATGAGTTAATACATTTTTGAATTCACATCACACGTTACTTTGGTTAAATATATGGTTTAGGGTTTATAAGAGTTAATTTTCAATTGGGTTGGTGTGCCATTAAGTGAATCTCTTTCCGGGGCACACATTTGTGGTTTCCCCTTCCTCATCTTTTTGATTCACTTTCAGTCACAGTTGTGCACCCCCACCTTTGATCTCACGTACGAATTAAATATAACCTTCAGTCTCCATAGTAGGTCATGGAACTCCATTTTTTGTTACTCCGTGCTCTATTTCAGTCTATGTTTTTTGGATGTTGCAAGAATTTTTCTGGATTGTGCTCCCCTTTTTCCTCGTATTACGGGAGGGACAAGAAACAAGCTTCTATCCTCCTTCATTCTCAGGTGTCTCCGTTTTTTTTTTTAAGAGAGAGGAACCATGGCGAGTGTAGTTTCCAGAACAAAACCCGGAGCAAAAGAAGGCAATGGGGTCCTTAATGTTCTCCCAACAAACCATCAGTCTGAGTAGGGATGGGCCAAAAGGTTAGACCACTCAGAAAGGACTTTCAATGATCGTATTAAGGTCATATGAGGAGGATATTAACTGACATCATGGTGGTACCGTCCGCGGTTTTGTTCGGTCCTCAGTCCCAGGTCCTGTAACCCCAGAACAAAGGATCTCTTGAATTTATTGCCGGTCGCCCCCTCTGCGTCTTTCGTGTCTTGGGGGGCTATAGTCTGGGCCAGAAGGAATAAAAAAAGCTGGCTAGGGGGTGCCAAATGATGGTAGTGGAATTGGGGTAAAACCTTTGATGTGTTGTTTCCCTACTTACATGTGATTCTGATCGGCATCACTAGCTGACGTTTCCAGTCAGTTGTTTGAATCAGTATTTTTGGTTTTCTGTTGGTTTCTCACGTTTCTTTTTGTATGCGAAATATTATTTGTTTCATAGTCAGTAGTGTTGTTCTCCAATATATTTGCGTGTATTCCTGCTTTGATATCAGCTGTAAGTTATACAATTTGGCCTTAAGGCGTTTTCATAGTTAGTGAAGTCTGAATGTTCACGGCCATGTGTCTACCTCAGCTAATATAGAGTGTCAATTTCTTTATTGGTTTTCTCCAACCTATTATTTTCGTAAGATATAAGTAACGCAATTAAATCACTTGAGCATTTGAGGAGGTGCCTTCCCAATCTTTAATGAATTTTAGTTCTTCAATGCGATGGGAAGGAGATAAAATACTCGCAACCCTCTAGGGACAATATCTGCCAAAGCGTAGTTAGTTAGGCTGTCACCTCCCACAGATTTTTGCCTGGGTGCTCATATGATGTTCCAGATTAAAGACAAATATATCTTAATATAAATCTGCTTCCGTTGGTATAACAGGTAAAACTGTCGGAGATTTGGAGAAAGACAGGCTGCTTCATTAGTCCAGGCCCCAAAATCTTGTTTGGTGGCAAGGAAGCCTGACATTATTCAGAGAAACACTAGGACTAAGTCACAGGTAAGTAACAGGATAGGGGAAGGGGCAGTGATTCCGTGAGGAGATGAGTAAAGGAAAGAGGAAAAACCTAAAGTCAATAAGTATAACACACAGAACATAAGTTCGCTACACCAAACCAAAAGACATAGAAACACGTCAACCTGGTGCACAGGAGGAGAAAAACACTTGAAACCACACAAATAATCAAAAGATTATACACAGCCGCCTATAGTTGCATCAAGGTAGGTGACAAAATGAATATAATGTCAATTCAACATTGGCTAGATATAGCCGATCTGGTATAGGATACATTACAAAAGGTCACACTGAAATGTAAAAATAAAAAAACTTTAATAGTATATGCGTTAAAAACCGAGAACAAAATAAAATGCAAACAGTGCATGAATAAAATCCCCAAATGTGTTTGGTCACGGTACATATTGAACACAATATGTTCCAAATATAGTGATGTGTGAAACAAAAGCTATATATAAGGTGCAAGGTAGATAATACAGGTATCCTCAATTGAAATGGATTCTGCAGTGTTGCAATACACCAGCAAAACCTCTATAAGTAACCACAGTATATAAAAACTTGGTCTCTTTGGGGTCTTAGACCAGCTCAATGGGGTCAGGATAGACAGAGGATACTTGCAATGCCACATTGAAAGTAATAATCCCTGGTAAGTAGATCCCTGCTGCAAGATAGAATATACAAGGTATCCTCACACGAAAAAGGATTCTGCAGTGTGTAATACACCCAGCAATAATTATAGGTAACCACAGTAATAATATAGCTTGGGTTCGATGAGGACCTTTAAACCAGCTAAATAGGGTCAGGGTACACAGAGGAACTAACATGCCCGCGTTGAAAATTATATCCCGGTAAAGCACACGCTGGTGGAGCATAAACATATCCCTGGAAAAATGTGATCAACGCAGGACCCAATAGGGTAACAATACGACCTGATAACGTGAATCTCGTGCAGTCGTTTAGCTACGTGTACAATCAGGAGCTGCCGTTACTCCCAAAGCACAAGCCGTGCATGCGTTAAGTGATGACGTCACGGCGTTCCCCGACGTACGTTTCACGCGTCACCACGAGCTTCTCAAGGGGAGGAGTAGAGTAGGTAGCATGTAACATCGGTGTACGTGAAACCTTTGTACCCCCCGGAGGGGAGGGAAGATCACGTATGGCCTAATTAGTATTAAGGGGCATACAGACAATATGTAGTCATCACCTAACGAAAGGAATGGGGGGGGGGGGGGGGGAGGGGGAAAGGGAGGGGAAGGGGAGAACTGCCGTAAGAGCAAGAGAATGAAACAGTCAATGGATATCAGGATTGCAGAATGGAAAACAGATAATAAAATACAGCAAGAAGATGCACCCAAAAAAAAGTAGCTTAACACTAGCGTAGTGGGAAATGCAGGATAAATGCTAAGGGTCAAACAGTGTGTATTGTAGGAATAAACTCACTATTTAAACCTGCAAGGCATATGATGATGCACATGAAGGGGGGGTCAGAGATGTAATAGAGACTAAAAAATAGAGATGGAGGGGTGTAGGAGTGAACTAAAACTAGGGAGGAGCGCCTAAAAAGTCCAAAACGACTCCTTCTACGCTAGAAACTAATATATCTATATACCGGGATCCCTCTAACCCTATGTATAAGGAAGAGGAAAAGATAAAGCCTCATTAAGGCCATGAGGTTGCCAGTGTGTTAAGATAATGGATATCCAAGGCATTCATGGTGTGTGTAACTAGTGTCCCAGTTGCCCTACGTGGGCCCCAGGGATATGAGAGATTGCCGGATGAACCTTAGGCAAGAGGAATCCCCAAGATGTGCATCATTAACATATCTGCCACTGGTGTGTGTCTAATTGTTACGCACTGACCCAAGGTGCTCCAAATCCGAACTTTGAATGCCCTGTGGGTTTCACCAACGTACTGTTTACCACATGCACACTGAATAAGGTACACCCAACCTGTGGTAGACAGTTAATAAAGTCTTTTGTGTATAGGTGTGTGTGCCTGTGGAGTCTGTAAAGGTCTTAGTTACTTTGACTGAAGGGCAAGCCTACAGCGTCCCGCATGTGTATGTACCATTGGGTTTGTGGTCCAGCAAGTGCGTGATGATTTCATTGGAAATGGCTTTTGACCAAGCGGTCACTAATGTTAACGCTCGGTGGCTAACCATGTTTGGTTTGGGTCTGTACAATTTTTGCCAGGTCCTGATCCTGGATAGATATGTCAGTGTCTGTTCAGAATACTGCGTATTGTTTGTGACCACTGAGTACAATAAGTGCAACAAAACCGAATGTCTGTGTTATCATTATCAGGAATTAGAGTGTATCAATGAGGAGACTCGGTCTAGGGTGTGACAATGACCTATGATGGCTTTTTGAGCAGATGTTCTAGAGTACCCTCTATCTAGGAACCGTATAGTGAGATCTTTAGCTTGAGTTTAAACTCTGTAATTTGTCTGTGTGCAATTAGTTAGGCGTAGGCCATCACCCTAGACATCTCATTTCCAATATCCCTACTGGGCAGTTTCTACGCCTTAAACGTAATTGCACAACAATTACAGAGTTTAAAACTCAAGCTAAAGATCTCACTAGACGGTTCCTAGATAGAGGGTACTCTAAGACATCTGTCAAAAAGCCTATCATAGGTCATTTGTCACACCTAGACCGAGTCTCCTCATTGATCACTCTAATGTCACTGATAATGATACACAGACAATTCGGTTTGTTGGCACTTATTGTACTCAGTGGTCAACCATACGCAGTATTCTGAACAGACACTGACATATACTACTCCAGGATCAGGACCTGGCAAAAATTGTACAGACCAAACCAAACATGGTTAGCCACCGAGCGGTTAACTTACGTGACCGCTTGGTCAAAAGCCATTTCCAAATGAAATCATCACGCACTTGGCTGGACCACAAACCCAATGGTACATACACATGCGGACGCTGTAAGGCGTGCCCTTCAGTCAAAGTAACTAAGACCTTTACAGACTCCACAGGCACACACACCTATACCACAAAAGACTTTATTAACTGTCTAACCACAGGTGTGGTGTACCTTATTCAGTGTGCATGTGGTAAACAGTACGTTGGTGAAACCCACAGGGCATTCAAAGTTCGGATTTTGGAGCACCTTGGGTCAGTGCGTAACAAATTAGACACACCAGTGGCAAGATATGTTAATGATGCACATCTTGGGGATTCCTCTTGCCTAAGGTTCATCGGCATATCTCATATACCCTGGGGCCCACGTAAGGGCAACTGGGACACTAAGTTACACCACTATGAATGCCGTTGGATCCATTATCTTAACACACTGGCACCTCATGGCCTTAATGAGGGCTTTATCTTTTCCTCCTTCCTTACATAGGGTTAGAGGGATCCCGGTATATAGATATATTAATTTCTAGCGTAGAAGGAGTCGTTTTGACTTTTTAGGCGGCTCCGCCTAGTGTAGTTCACTCCTACACCTTCCATCTCTATTTTTAGTCTCTATTACATCTACTGACCCCCTTCAAGGTTTAAGTTTAGGTGGGCCGCAAGTTTGACATGCTTGGTGTAGTGGAACCGGATGATTGAGATCTTTTTCTTAATGAGCCTCACATGCTCCATAATGTGTATTTTGAGGCTCCGTGTAGTCCGGCTCACGTACTGTTTCCAACACCCACAGGTGAGAAGGTAGATCACAAAAGTAGTCTTACAATTAATAAAACTGCGTATATTGAAAATTTCCTTAGTACATGTACTCTGAAAGGTTTTGGTTGGGGATAAATGAGCGCAAATTTTACATGAACCACATCTATATGAGCCTATGGTTATAGGGTTCCTATTGTATGAGTGGCCTGAGAACAAACTGGGGGAGAGTGAATTAGATATAGTTTTGGCCTTTTTGAAAACCAGTTTGGGGGCAGCTTCACAGCATATTGAATATGTGCCAGTGTGTGTTTGCTCTGGTGTAATGTGAGAGTAGTGTGTGCCTCGGGGTGGTTGAGTTCTTAGGCTGCGCTTGTAGTGTCGGCAATAGCGACGTGATGGCGACTCTAATGTCACTGGAAAAATCCAATTGAAGTGACATCCTGCGATCACGACCAAGCTGCCGCGTCTTTCCTACTATAAGCGCACACGACGGCGTCAATACATTTGTTTTGACACGGCGTCGCAGTCGCTGGCAGTATACGCGCGGCCTTAGCTTTAGCTGTCTGTGTAGTTCTTCAGGTCACTAAGTGACCAAAATAATTTGATGCAGAGTTCTTTCGTTTCGTCTAAATTAACTGCAGGATGGAAATTCTATCAATTTAATAAAGATGGTGTGTGTCAGTGCCTTGAGTAAATAAACTGTGTCGTGCACTAAATATGTATGTACAGGTAGTCCTCGTTATCCAACGTTTCACTTTACAATGAATGGCTTATCCAACGCTTTACAATGCAACCCTATGGGCCGTTTTTCGACGCCTGAAAGCGTTATCCAACGCTCACCGCCACTGATTAACATGGGACTCACTTTAGAACGGTTTCACTATCCAACGCAACTTCCAGAACGGATTCCGTTGGATAACCAAGGACTGCCTGTATGTAGCTAGCTAGCTACATATCTCTGGATATTTGGAGTTTATCAGAATTGGTCATTTCTTCATTTACATTCTTATAAATACCTTTTGGATTATTTGCTGACAAATGTTGAACTATTTATGATGAATCATAAGGAAATAAGGGTAGATAGTTTGAACAAACAGGGCTCGCTGAGTCATTAACAGCTTCTACAAATCATGATTTGGTTTGTGATCTAGTTACACTACAAATGATACCTCAGACTGGTCTTTCAGCCTCTCGGTTGTGGGAATGGTGATTGTGACACAGCTCCCATCCCTTCCTGCTTTAAGTCTCAATTACATTTTTCAGAAGTATCCAATTATGAGTCGGTGATTCATATTACTTTGTTGCTTTGTACCATGGCTCTTCCTTCTCTTACCTAAAGTTGAGTTGACTTGTTCAAAGCAGCTGTTCAAAATACATATATGATCTCTTTGGGGGTCGTGGGCAGTTGCAGAGGTCCCGTGCTCTCTCTTTCTCCCCCCCCCCCCCCACCCAGGCATTTAAATTAAATGCCGGGGACTGCGCGAGGTCTCTGCAACCTCTACTAACGAGGTTCAGCCGGCTCCAGGACGCGCTACTATGGCAACACCGCGGGTCATGTGACGCCACGGTAACGTGACATCACACAACCCAAAGACGCATCGCAAGATGGGGGGGGCGGCGGCACCATGGAGAGCAGGCACGGGGACGCAATAAAAAACAGTTTGTGCGCCCCTGTCTTATCATATACAGGCAGTCCACGATTATCTGCCGGAATACGTCCCGCAAATCGCCATCAGATAGCAAAACATTGGATTGCGCATCCAATGTTAATCCGCGGTGGTGAGAGTCGATAATACGTTCCGACGTTGGATAATGTGTTCCCGCGGGATTCTGTATTTTGCATCAGATAATCTCCTTGGGTAACAGACCGACCGATAGAGAAGACCCCCTGTACTTCAGTTTAAAAGCTTTAGATATTATCGAAAAATATGAGAAAGTAATTATTGAAAGTTTTTACAGATGGGTATGTTTGTGACTTCTCCAACTATAATCATTTTGATGATATTGATCATCCTAGAAACCTTTGCAGAATATTTCCTTCAATTGCTCAAGCGTAGAAAGCATGTGTACTGTCATTTATAACTATTGCTTTCAGACCTACTGTTTAGCATCCAGTGCTGTATGATACTGAAGCAGTGCATTGTGGATCATTGCTCTCCAGTGCTGTAGTGGTTCTAAACAATTCAGCAATCCCTATTTAAAAAAAAAAAGAAACACTTTTTACACTTACACGGAAATCCCCCTTCCTGCTTCACCACAGAATGCTCTCATGACTCATTACCCTTACTTTAAAAAAAGAAAGTGCTAATGTAAATGTAGATTGCATTTTTTTTTTCTTTCAGTGAATGAGTCATAATGGAAGATGTCTTTATGTATGGTAGCCTCAGATTTATGGTAGAATATAACCATATTAATCCTTGTTGGAAAAGGTGATTGGTCACTAAGCAAACTTTGTGCTATGCATCCTGTATTTATTTTGTTTCTTGGTCAAAATTATTTATTTTATACTACAATAGGTAATCCAGCCTGATCGTTTGAATTTTTTTAATCTATTTTTCTTGCAGCATTGGAACCAGGCCCCCAAGTGCTAACCTGCATTAATTTTTTTTTTTTTTTTTTTTTTATCTCTGGGGATCCCTTTGTTCCCTTGAGGGAGTTTAATATGGCTACCAAATCTTGTGGCTTCATATTGTATGGCTGTTTAAAGAGGCAGTCCCAGCTACTTTTGTGAGGGGGTGTTTTCTTTTTTAATACAGATTTGAAGCAGGGATTCTCTGGAGCTAAACCCCATTAATTTCAGCTCTGGGGACCCCCTGCTTCCAGAGACACTTGCCTCTGAAGGGGAGTCACGATATCTCCTATTGTTTTCAGCTTCCACGTCACATTGGCCAATAGGAAGCTGCATCTAATGACATTACTGCTCCTATTGGCCCACAGGGTACGGCAGCTTTGAAATGCAGACATACAGTATAGTGAAACCCAGCGTTGCAACCGGCACCTCATACAGAGGTAAGTATCTCTGGTAGCTGTGGGTCCCCAGAGCTGAAACGAATGGGGTTCAGCTCCAGAGACGTGTGTGTGTGTGTGTGTGTGTGTGTGTGTTTCACACACACATACACACACACATACACACACACATACACATACACACACACACATACACATACATATACAGATAATATAATATCCAGAAGAGAGGAAAACTCTCGAAAGCTTGTCCTATGACATAAATTGTTAGTCAAAATAAAAAAGGTATCGCCTAATACTGAAGAACTCATTTATTCTGCACTACACATACATACATACATACATACATACACATACACACACACACACCTTGTGAGCACATTCACATGTCTTAGACAGGTCTGCAACCCTGCCTTTCACCATTATCACCTAGCATACAGTGCTCCCACTGCAGCAAGGGATTCTGGGAAATGACCTGCAAATGAGCACACAATGTGCCACCTTTTGCCTGTAATATCCATTGCATTGTTAGGTCGAAACGTTGTGTGGCACAAATAAATTAGCATTATAATCAAAACCGTAGAGCGTTGGATCCCCTTTTTTCCTGAGTTTCATCATTATCGTATACACACAGAATATACGTCGCTACACCAAACCAACAGACATAGAAACACAAATCAACCTGGTGCAAGGGAGAAAACACTTGAAACCACACAAATAATCAAAAGATTATACACAGCCCCCTATAGTTGCACTCAAGGTAGGTGACAAAATGAATATAATGTCAATTCAACAATGGCTAGATAATAGCCAAATCCTGATGTAGGATACACTACCAAAAGGTCACACTGAAATGTAAAAATGGGGGGAACGCCGTGACGTCATCACGTTGACGCATGCGCGGCTTGTGCTTTGGAGTAACGGCAGCTCCTGATTGCACACGGAGCTCAACGGCTGCTCAAGGTTCACGATTATCAGGTCGTATTGTACCCTATTGGGTTCTGCGTTGCTCACATTTCCCAGGGATATGTTATTGCACACCTGCGGTGTGCGTTACCTGGGATAATTAACTTTCAACGCGGACATTGCTAGTATCCTCTGTGTACCCTGACCCTATTTAGCTGGTTTAAAGGTCCTCATCGAGCCCAAGTTATATTATATACTGTGGTTACCTATAGAATATTTGCTGGGTGTATTACAACACTGCAGAATCCTTTTTCGTTGAGGATACCTGTATATTCTATCTTGCAGCAGGGATCTACGTTACCAGGGATATATTACTTTCAATGTGGGCACTGCAAGTATCCTCTGTCTATCCTGACCCAATTGAGCTGGTCTAAAAGACCCCTAAGAGACCAAGTTATATTATATACTGTGGTTACTTATAGAGGTTTTGCTGGGTGTTATGCAACACTGCAGAATCCATTTTCATTGAGGATACCTGTATTTTTTACCTTGCAGCCTTATATATAGCGTTTGTTCCACTATCAGCTATATTTTTAACACATTGTGTTCACATAGTACCGTGACCAAACACATTTGAGGATTTTATTTATGCACTGTTGTGCATTTTTATAGTGTTTCGTCGTTTTTTACAGCATATACTATTAAAGTTTTTTTTATTTTTACATTTCAGTGTGACCTTTTGGTAGTGTATCCTACATCAGGATTTGGCTATTATCTAGCCATTGTTGAATTGACATTATATTCATTTTGTCACCTACCTTGAGTGCAACTATAGGGGGCTGTGTATAATCTTTTGATTTATTTGTGTGGTTTCACCATTATCGCCCAGCATGCAGTGCTTTCACTGCAGCAAGGGATTCTGGGAAATGACATGCAAATGACGTGTATGTGTGTATATAATATATCTATATCGATCTCTGATCCATAACAATACTGGGAAATATCACTGGGAAATGGGGAGAGAGTTGCCGGAGCTAAAATGCATGGTACGGAAAGGGGGGGAGGGGTGTGACAATTCTAGTGTAGTTACTGCCTGAAGTAATTTGTTGTGTCAATGTGTTTTAAGGGGAATACTGTTTTGGAGGCTGTTAATGTATGTAATGTACATGTGTTTTTGCATCAGTGAATACACTGTCCTCTGCAACAAGTTATTTTCATCCTTTGGGTTAAACAAATATGGACCTAGCTTTAGCTAGATAACATGTATAATTACTAATGAATTGGGGCTTCAGATTTATTCCACATTCTCTTCAAAGGTGTGAGAGTCTGACAGGCCTTTTTTATTTTAGCCTTTTATAGGTCAAGAAAGCTTAGTCACAGGATAAAAAAAAGTTGTTGGTGTGTCGTATGTATGTATGTATGTATGTATGTATGTATGTATGTATGTATGTATGTATGTATTAATTTTCTTGAGTGTTTTTATTCGTACTAAACAGCAGATAAAAACTGGATTGTACTGATTTGTTGCCTTTTGCTATGAGTTGCAAACCGATGCTGACACTTTTTTTAAATTCTTGTAATTGTTTTTTTTCCATACATTTTTAGTTACGTAAATAGGGATGTAAAATGCAAACGTTGTGTCCATTTTTTTAAATTAATACCCTCTGACAACTGTCTTGCCTACCAAAGTTGCATTTTGCTTCTGAAGTAAAGGAGCGGACTGAATAGCTTACAACTTTAACTCATTTTATCAGATGTACATAACTTTTAAGGTTATATATTTTTTCCCCTTTTTTTTATATTTTGCAATTGTCAAATTTGTCATTTACATTGCCTGAGACCTTCATGCACAATGTATATAAATACATGTGAAGCGGTCTTTCTCTGTGCGGAAAACGGTCTTTTTCTGTGGAGAACGGTCTTTTTCTGTGCGGAGAACGGTCTTTTTCTGTGCGGAGAACGGTCTTATAAAAAGTTGATGTCCTAAGGCACATTCCTTGTTTAAACGTATGTATCACATTACTGCTCCCAGACTTTTTAAATGCAGATTTTTACATTGCGTCTCTCCTATGCGTCTATAAATACAACACTGGAATGGTAATTCTGGTACTTTTGTAGTGTGAGCAAATAGGTCATCTTCATACTTTTTGGGTGATCTTTTAATACAGCATTGCTTCAGTTTTTAATATAATTTTATTTTGATCCTCTGTGTAATTTGGATCCCACATTTTCTAAGTAGTATTTTTCTGTGTTCTTGACCTACTTTTATGTTTTCATTGCCATTCTTCAGTGCCATTTGCCATTTTTGCCCCCCAAGGCAAAAAAATAGATGTTAAAGAAGGATGGGGGGTGGGGAGGGTGGGAATGAAACCTTTTTCCTTCGCTATTCCAAGCACGCCAAAAACTTGACTGCTTCCATACGTTTCCCAGGCCTGTTTCATCTCTCGATTTTGTACAGCATTTCCACTGCAGGTGTCAAAATCAACATTAAACCCATTCACTGCCAGAGAGGCCAGCAACATACACAACAATGTAAAAGGTGTGTTCTCCCCAGTCCCAATCATATGCTGCAGGTTTTCAGTTACTTTTGTGCCAAATTTGTAAAACTTTTAGGCCTCTTAAAGTGGTTATACTTCCTTTTTTTTTTTGTTTTGTTCTAGTATGTGGGAAGCATGGGGTCCCGGGAGCTGAACTCAATTGATTTCAACTCTGGGGACCGCCTGCTTTCCAAGATACTTACATCGGACGGTGATGCCGGTAGTTCCCGCATGTCAAATGGAAGCAGTGACATCATCTCTTGCGACTTTCTATTGACTTGTGTGAGGTGGAACCTTTAAACATGCGAGCGATACCGGCGCCATCTTCCAATTTTAAGTATCTCGGGGACCCAGGGGTCTTGGAAGGAACTATATATATATTTTTTAAGGCAGTAGTCTTTAACCTTTAATATTGCCCTAGCAGGTACATCATGGGCACTTGCTAGTTTTCTAAGGTGGTGTTCGCCCGGGCTGGCAGCTCTGCAGGGCAGTCAGCTTGAAACAGAAGATGTTTGGTGTCATCATGTGATTGCTCCTGGATGTACCCAACCTCCCCCCCCCCCCCCCCTACTCCAACATACTTTTTTTTTAAATTTATTACTGGATCTGAACCAGAGGGTTTTCTGGAGCAGATATGCACTATTCTTAGCTTCAAGGATCCCCTTTCTCCTATCCTCCCTCTCTGGTTCCTGAGATATGTATCTTATGTGCTGGTATATTAAAAAATGAAGTGGTTACTGCATTAAACTAATCATCCCTTGAGATCGACCGACAATATTAGGAATGGAAAAATCTTGGGTGCCTAACATGTAATCCCGATGCTGAGCCCAGTAGCCCGGTGCCGACTGTCAGTCACCTCCATGACCAGTAGCAGCATGCCCCCCCCCCCCCCCATGCTTTGCTAGTGGGAGCACAAAGCATGACTAGGAGCGCTGCTACTGGTTGTCGAGGTTACTGACCGGTAAGTCAGAACTACCCCGCTTACTATGGTGAGGGGGGGAGCAGCGAGATCAAGTGCTCTTGGAGTCTGCACTCCTCTGCTCAATCATGCCAATGGGAGCAACCCTGTGTCACGGTAACTTATGACAAGATATAATCACCAAATATCTGGGTTGAACTGAACGAGGCTTAGATATAATAAAATATATTTATTCCTTAAAAAAGGTGAACACAGCAATATAGTACAATTAACAGACAAGAAGGTAAGACTTACTTAGGGTTGGGGGATGGAGAAGTATCAGCTAGCAATTCTCCAGCAATCCGGTGACATTCAAGATGGTATCAGAAGAACTGAAAACTGTAGGGTTGACACAGTTTATATACCCTTGTAACCCTATTCTTAACATTGAATACAGACTATTGGTGAACAATTATCTGTATCCAATCCCTAACGTGGAGACACAGATTAACCCATGCCCCCCAGCTAATTAGCCCATGTGTACTGGAACTCTATGGGTAGCCCCATAATTAAATCAGGGGCGACGACCAGTTTACCAAATGAACTATCTGCATTGTTTGTAGGTGTAGACATAACACTTACAAACCACTCCAGTTTGATGATTCTCCACCCTCAGGTAACAATTAGAGTGGCAGAGTCTGTCGATTAACTTGGTCTGTTGATTAGTACTTAGTGTAAACAATCCGGGCAGTTAACTTTTGATCACAGTGCTTAGGCTCAATCAGCCGGCTGCCCTTCATGACCTATTAGCATAGCAGATGGTCTGCATTTTCAGAGCAGATCCAAAATACCATACATATATACTTTAATATCTACACATATTAATAAGTTCCATTCTGGTGGGCTCAGTGGGTCGAAATTTGCCGGTTTTTTTTAATGCCTACAGTGACTCCACATATTGCCAAATATCAACTCTCTGTGACCTCCAGAACTGGAAATACAGAAATGCACTTTAAAACATTAAAATACAGGATTATAATGAAACATGGGAACAGGGGAACATACAGTTTCCTGACATGACAAGGTGTAAGCCACATTCCTGGATCGCAGTCCAGTTAACACCTTGCCTCCCTGGTGAGGTCAGGGGGTGGCCATATGGCGTGCAACCCCTTTAATACCGGGCCAACCCCCCTCTCCCTCTACACCCTGTAACGGGGGTAAAGTAGTGTCTGTGTGCATCAGTCTCATATACTGACGCGCACCCACAAACAGCTGCTGACAGATTAACCCCTGCCACCGACAAACCGCCCTCCCCTGCCACCGACAAACCGCCCTCCCCTGCCACCGACAAACCGCCCTCCCCTGCCACCGACAAAACATATTGTGTTCATATAGTACCGTGACCAAACACATTTGGGGATTTTATTCATGCACTGTTGTGCATTTTTATAGTGTTTCGTCGGTTTTTACAGCATATACTATTAAAGTTTTTTTATTTTTACATTTCAGTGTGACCTTTTGGTAATGTATCCTATACCAGGATCTGGCTATTATCTAGCCAATGTTGAATTGACATTATATTCATTTTGTCACCTACCTTGAGTGCAACTATAGGCGGCTGTGTATAATCTTTTGATTATTTGTGTGGTTTCAAGTGTTTTCTCCCTTGCACCAGGTTGACTGTGTTTCTATGTCTGTTGGTTTGGTGTAGCGACGTATGTTCTGTGTGTATACTTATTGACTTTGAGGTTTTTACCTCTTTCCTTTACGTCAGCTCCCACGGAATCACTACCCCTTCCCCTATCCCTGTTACTTACCTGTGACTTAGTCTCTAGTGTTTCTCTGAATAATGTCAGGCTTCCTTGCCACCAAACAAGATTTTGGGGCCTGGACTAATGAAGCAGCCTGTCTTTCTCCAAATCTCCGACAGTTTTACCTGTTATACCAACGGAAGCAGATTATATTAAGAAATATTTCTTTAATCTGGAACATCATATGAGCACCCAGGCAAAAATCTGGTGGGAGGTGACAAGCCTAACTAACTACGCTTTGGCAGATATTGTCCCTAGAGGGTTGCGAGTATATTTATCTCCTTCCCATCGCATTGAAGATACTAAATTCATTAAAGATTGGGAAGGCACTCTCCTCAAATGCTCAAGTGATTTAATTGCGTTACTTATATCTTACGAAACTAATAGGTTGGAGAAAACCAATAAAGAAATTGACACTCTATTAGCTGAGGTAGACACATGGCGTGAACATTCAGACTTCACTAACTATGAAAAACGCCTTAAAGGCCAAATTGATAAACTTACAGCTGATATCAAAGCAAGGAAATCACGCAAATATATTAGAGACACTACTGACTATGAAACAAATAATATTTTCGCATACAAAAAGAAACGTGAGAAACCAAACAGAAATACCAAAAATACTGATTCAACAACTGACTGTGAAACGTCAGCTAGTGATGCCGAATCAGAATCACATGTAAGTAGGGAAACAACACATCAAAGGTTTACCCCAATTCCATCTACCTCATTTGCACCCCCTAGCCAGACTTTTTTTAGATCCGTCTGGCCCAGACTATATCCCCCCAAGACACGAAAGACCAGGAGGGGGCGAGGCAATAAAATTAAGAGACAGATTTGTCTGGGGTTACAAGGACCTGGGACTGAGGAGACCGTACAAACGCGGACGGTACCACCGATGCAGTTAATTAATCTCTCCTCTATGACACTTAATGACGATCATTTGAAAGTCCTTTCTAGAGGGTTAACCTTTTGCCCTACCCATCAGACTGATGTTTTTGAGAACATTAAGGACCTCAACCTTTTTGCTCGGAAACTATCACTCCATGTTTTCTTTAAACGGAGACAGAGAATGATGAGTATGAATACACCATGTGAAAATTTTGATACCCAAGATCATGCATTGCTACAGATATCGAAACAACAAAGAGTGGGGAGTGATCACAGGACCATACTAATTGAATGAAGTATTTATATTCATAGGTGAGGTAATCAAAAGGTGGGTGCAAACTGTGAACTGAAAGTGAATCAGAAAAGGGGAAGGGGAAACACAAAATGAATGTGCCCCCAAAAGAATTCACTTAAATGCACACCACCCAAGTGTAAAAATTAACTTTTAATAAATCCCTAAAACATATATTACCAAAGTAACGTGTGATGTGAATTAAAAATGTATTAAATCATAGCTATCAAGCAATCGTGTCGTAAGTTATTCATACTATCCCAGTACCTTTGATAAGGATGGGATGTTAAAGACAGGAATGCTATGAGTAGGGTATTAACCCCTCTGGGGCACGATGAGACCAATTGTAGAGTTGTGTATAAATATATTCAGGTAGGTGGCCACAGATTAATATCCTATTACTGCTAATATAGCTCCCTTGCACATTACATAGAGATAGCTTGAACAATACGCTGGCATGTGATAGTATAATAGCTGTATTATAGATCTTCCACACACAGCGGTGCTGGCTTGAATACACAGCAATTGGATGTAAAGACACCTCACATAAGGTGCAAGGATAGCAGGCTCACTGACCATACATTGATTAATAAATGGTTAACTCATATGGTCTTCACAGTTATACCCAGGATACTGCAAACACTACATTAAAAACAGCTCCAAGTAGGAGACTGACAACATTGCGCATCCATTGCTACAGATATTAGATGAATTTGAGGACGAGAATTCTAGAAATCCTGGTGAGGGACCCTTTACTAAATTACGCAACAAGTCGCGGTTCACTCCACCTTTGCAGGCTTGCACTAACGTGGATGTTTTTACCCAACTGGTGTCTAATGATCTCCAAAAAATGACAAAAGGTTCAAATAAGTTTAATTTGAATCATAGGGAATATAAAGCCCTTCAAGATCTTGAGAAAAATGACAGCATCACTATCAAACCATCTGACAAAGGTGGGAATGTTGTCATCCAGGACACTACCTCATATGTGAGTGAATGTACCAGACTTTTGTCTGATCGAGACTGTTATAAGATACTACCACATGACCCGACTGCAATTTTCCAAACTGAACTGACGGAGATTTTACAACTGGCTATTGAAAACAAGGTTATCACTAAAAACGAAATGGAATTTATATTCATTAAATATCCCCCTTTGTCCACATTTTACCCCCTACCTAAGGTCCACGAGGGGGTCTATCCACCACCAGGCAGGCCAATAGTGTCAGGCGTGGGTAACCTCACTTCCCACGCCAGTGTCTATCTAGACACTTTTCTCCGCCCCTTTGTAGAAACCCTTCCCTCGTATCGCAAAGATACAAAAGCAGCTCTTTTGAGGTTAGAGGATATCACAGTGGACAATAACACCTTACTCATAGGGATTGATGTCGAGAGCTTATATACAAGTATTCCCCATTCCTCAGGGTTACAAGCTGTCCAACACTATCTTCGGGCAAGAGATACTCACTCAAGGATACACAATGAATTTGTTTTAAAGCTGTTGAATTTTGTGTTGACCAGGAATTTCTTTCTATTCAATCAAAAAATATATCATCAAATTCAGGTACCGCCATGGGCACCACGTGTGCTCCCACCTATGCTAATTTATATCTGGGCTGGTGGGAAGAAACCGTGGTGTTCATGGACGATTACTCTCGGTATACTGACCACATCGATCTTTGGTCACGGTACATCGATGATGTGCTTCTCCTATGGAGCGGTACTAAGGAACTCCTGGTCGAATTCATCAATAAATTGAATGACAACGCACATAATCTCAGACTTACCTTTGAAATTCAAACTAAGAGTATCAATTTCCTTGATATTACTATCAACAAACAACCTGACGGTAAATTAGAGACAACTATATACCGCAAACCCACCGCGACGAACAGTCTCTTGGCAGCAGACCGCCATCACCCTAGACATCTCATTTCCAATATCCCTACTGGGCAGTTTCATTGAACTGGTCTAAGGACCCTAAAGAGACCAAGTTTATTATATACAGTGGTTATTTATAGAGGTTTTGCTAGGTGTAGTGCAACACTGCAGAATCCATTTCTATTGAGGATACCTGCATTATCTACCTTGCAGCCTCATATATAGCGTTTGTTCCACCAATAGCTATATTTGGAACACATTGTGTTCATATAGTACCGTGACCAAACACATTCGGGGATTTTATTCATGCACTGTTGTGCATTTTGATAGTATTTTGTCGGTTTTTATAGCATACAGGCATACCCCGCATTAACGTACGCAATGGGACCGGAGCATGTATGTAAAGCGAAAATGTACTTAAAGTGAAGCACTACCTTTTTCCCACTTATCGATGCATGTACTGTACTGCAATCATCATATACGTGCATAACTGATGTAAATAACGCATTTGTAACAGGCTCTATAGTCTCCCCGCTTGCGCACAGCTTCGGTACAGGTAGGGAGCCGGTATTGCTGTTCAGGACGTGCTCACAGGCACATGCGTGAGCTGCCGTTTGCCTATTGAGCGAGATGTACTTACTAGCGAGTGTACTTAAAGTGAGTGTCCTTAAACCGGGGTATGCCTGTATACTATTAAAGTTTTTTTATTTTTACTTTTCAGTGTGACCTTTTGGTAGTGTATCCTATACCAGGATTTGGCTATTATCTTGCCAATGTTGAATTGACATTATATTCATTTTGTCACCTACCTTGAGTGCAACTACAGGGGGCTGTGTATAATCTTTTGATTATTTGTGTGGTTTCAAGTGTTTTCTCCCTTGCACCAGGTTGATTGTGTTTCTATGTCTGTTGGTTTGGTGTAGCGACGTATATTCTGTGTGTATACTTATTGACTTTGAGGTTTTTACCTCTTTCTTTTACGTCAGCTCCCACGGAATCATTACCCCTTCCCCTATCCCTGTTACTTACCTGTGACTTAGTCTCTAGTGGTTCTCTGAATAATGTCAGGCTTCCTTGCCACCAAACAAGATTTTGGGGCCTGGACTAATGAAGCAGCCTGTCTTTTCTCCAAATCTTTGACAGTTTTACCTGTTATACCAACGGAAGCAGATGATATTAAGAAATATTTCTTTAATCTAGAACATCATATGAGCACCCAGGCAAAAATCTGGTGGGAGGTGACAAGCCTAACTAACTACGCTTTGGCAGATATTGTCCCTAGAGGGTTGCGAGTATATTTATCTCCTTCCCATCGCATAGAAGATACTAAATTCATTAAAGATTGGGAAGGTACTCTCCTCAAATGCTCAAGTGATCTAATTGCATTACTTATATCCTATGAAACTAATAGGTTGGAGAAAACTAATAAAGAAATTGACACTTTATTAGCTGAGGTAGACACATGGCGTGAACATTCAGACTTTACTAACTATGAAAAACGCCTAAAGGGCCAAATTGATAAACTTACAGCTGATATCAAAGCAAGGAAATCACGCAAATATATTAGAGACACTACAGACTATGAAACAAATAATATTTTCACATACAAAAAGAAACGGGAGAAACCAAACAGGAATACTAAAAATACTGATTCAATAACTGACTGTGAAACGTCAGCTAGTGATGCCGAATCTGAATCACATGTAAGTAGGGAAACAACACATCAAAGGTTTACCCCAATTCCATCTACCTCATTTGCACCCCCTAGCCAGACTTTTTTAGATCTGTCTGGCCCAGACTATATCCCCCAAGGACACGAAAGACCAGGAGGGGGCGAGGCAATGAAATTAAGAGACAGATTTGTCTGGGGTTACAAGGACCAGGGACTGAGGAGACCGTACAAACGCGGACGGTACCACCGACGCAGGTAATTAATCTCTCCTCTATGACACTTACTGATGATCATTTGAAAGTCCTTTCTAGAGGGTTAACCTTTTGCCCTACCCATCAGACTGATGTTTTTGAGAACATTAAGGAACTCAACCTTTTTGCTCGGAAATTATCACTCCATGTTTTCTTTAAACGGAGACAGAGAATGATGAGTATGAATACACCATGTGAAAATTTTGATACCCAAGATCATGCATTGCTACAGATATTACATGAATTTGAGGACGAGAATTCTAGAAATCCTGGTGAGGGACCCTATACTAAATTACGCAATAAGTCGCGGTTCACTCCACCTTTGCAGGCTTGCACTAACGTGGATGTTTTTACCCAATTGGTATCTAACGATCTCCAAAAAATGACAAAAGGTTCAAATAAGTTTAATTTGAATTATAGGGAATATAAAGCCCTTCAAGATCTTGAGAAAAATGACAGCATCACTATCAAACCATCTGACAAAGGTGGGACTGTTGTCATCCTGGATACCACCTCATATGTTAGTGAATGTACCAGACTTTTGTCTGATCGACATTGTTATAAGATACTACCACATGACCCGACTGCAATCTTCCAAACTGAACTGACGGAGATTTTACATCAGGCTATTGAAACTAAGGTTATCACTAAAAATGAGATGGAATTTATATTCATTAAATATCCCCCTTTGTCCACATTTTACCACCTACCTAAGGTCCACAAGGGGGTCTGTCCACCACCAGGCAGGCCGATAGTGTCAGGCGTGGGTAACCTTACTTCCCACGCCAGTATCTATCTAGACACTTTTCTCCGCCCCTTTGTGGAAACCCTTCCCTCGTATCTCAAAGATACAAAAGCAGCTCTTTTGAGGTTAGAGGATATCACAGTGGACAAGAACACCTTACTCGTAGGGATTGATGTCGAGAGCTTATATACAAGCATCCCCCATTCCTCAGGGTTACAAGCTGTCCAACACTATCTTCGGGCAAGAGATACTCACTCAAAGGTACACAATGAATTTGTCTTAAAGCTGTTGAATTTTGTGTTGACCAGGAATTTCTTTCTATTCAATCAAAAAATCTACCATCAGATTCAAGGTACCGCCATGGGCACCACGTGCGATCCCACCTATGCTAATTTATATCTGGGCTGGTGGGAGGAAACCGTGGTGTTCATGGATGATTACTCTCGGTACACTGACCACATTGATCTTTGGTCACGGTACATCGATGATGTGCTTCTCCTATGGAGCGGTACCAAGGAACTCCTGGTCGAATTCATCAATAAATTGAATGACAATACACATAATCTCAGACTTACCTTTGAAATTCAAACTGAGAGTATCAATTTCCTTGATATTACTATCAACAAACAACCTGATGGTAAATTAGAGACAACTATATACCGCAAACCCACCGCGACGAACAGTCTCTTGGCAGCAGACAGCCATCACCCTAGACATATCATTTCCAATATCCCTACCGGGCAGTTTCTACGCCTTAAACGTAATTGCACTACAATTACAGAGTTTAAAACTCAAGCTAAAGATCTCACTAGACGGTTCCTAGATAGAGGGTACTCTAAGACATCGGTTAAAAAAGCCTATCATAGGTCACTTGTCATACCTAGACCGAGTCTCCTCATTGATCACCCTAATGTCACTGATAATGATACACAGACAATTCGGTTTGTTGGCACTTATTGTTCTCAGTGGTCGACCATACGCAGTATCCAGAACAGACACTGGCATATACTACTTCAGGACCCGGACCTGGCAAAAATTTTACAGACCAAACCAAATATGGTTAGCCGCCGAGCGGTTAACTTACGTGACCGCTTGGTCAAAAGCCATTTCCAAATAAAATCATCACGCACTTGGCTGGGCCACAAACCCAATGGTACATACACATGCGGAAGCTGTAAGGCTTGTCCTTCAGTCAAAGTAACTAAGACTTTTACAGACTCCACAGACACACACACCTATACCATAAAAGACTTTATTAACTGTCTAACCACAGGTGTGGTGTACCTTATTCAGTGTGCATGTGGTAAACAGTACATTGGTGAAACCCACAGGGCATTCAAAGTTCGGATTTTAGAGCACCTTGGGTCAATGCGTAACAAATTAGACACACCAGTGGCAAGACATGTGAATGATGCACATCTCGGGGATCCCTCTTGCCTAAGGTTCATCGGCATATCCCATATACCCTGGGGCCCACGTAAGGGCAACTGGGACACTAAGTTATGCCAGCATGAATGCCGTTGGATCCATTATCTTAACACACTGGCACCTCATGGTCTGAATGAGGGCTTCATCTTTTCCTCCTTCCTTACATAGGGTTAGAGGGATCCCGGTATATAGATATATTAATTTCTAGCGTAGAAGAAGTCGTTTTGACTTCTTAGGCGGCTCCGCCTAGTGTAGTTCACTCCTACACCTTCCATCTTCATTTTTAGTCCCTATCACATCTACTGACCCCCTTCATGTGCATCGTTCACATGCCTTGCAGGTTTTAATAGTGAGTTCTAATAGTGAGTTTATTGCCACAACACACTGTCTGACCCTCAGCAATTATCCTGCATTTCCACCTACAAGCTAGTGTTTAAGCTACTGTGTTCCTTTTTGGGGCACAATTCTTGCTTATTTTGGGCTGTACTTTATTTCCTTCTCCACTCTGCAATCCTGATACCCAGTGACTGTATCAATCTCTGTTCTCATGGCAGGTTCTCCCCTTCACTCCTCCCCCCCCCCTGATTCCTTATCGTTATGTGATGACTACATATGTGTCTGTTATGCCCCTTTAATACAAATTAGGCATACATCCTCTGTCCCTCCCCTCCAGGGAGGGTACAAAAGGTTTCATCATTCGATGTTACATGCTAGCTACTCCTCCCCCTTGAGAAAGCGCGTGGTGATGCGTGAAACGTACGTCGGGGAACGCCGTGACGTCATCACGTTGATGCATGCGCGGCTTGTGCTTTGGAGTAACGGCAGCTCCTGACTCTACACGGAGCTAAACGGCTGCATGAGATTCACGATTATCAGGTCGTATTGTTCCCTATTGGGTCCCGCGTTGATCATACTTTCCAGGGATATGTTATTGCGCCCTTGCGGTGTGCTTTACCTGGGATATACAACTTTCAACGCGGGCATTGTTAGTATCCTCTGTGTACCCTGACCCTAATTAAGCTGGTTTAAAGGTCCTCATCGAGCCCAAAGTTATATTATATACTGTGGTTACCTATAGAATATTTGCTGGGTGTATTTCAACACTGCAGAATCCTTTCTCATTGAGGATACCTGTATATTCTATCTTGCAGCAGGGATCTATGTTACCAGGGATACATTATTTTCAATGTGGGCAATGCAAATATCCTCTGTCTATCCTGACCCCATTGAACTGGTCTAAGGACCCTAAAGAGACCAAGTTTATTATATACTGTGGTTATTTATAGAGGTTTGCTAGGTGTATTGCAACACTGCAGAATCCATTTCTATTGAGGATACCTGCATTATCTACTGTGACAGAAACCAGGGGTTGGTAATAAACTCCATATACAGGGCTCCCAGGATACTGAACAGTTTCTGTCCTGTCTAAGCTGAACAGGGCAGCCTCGTGGTACAGGCACTCCATTCCACAGTTTGTCTGCTGCCTGTTTTCTGTCACCTGTCATGCTGATTAGAGTTCAGGTATATAAGACCTGTTTCCTGTTTCCTCTGAGCCCCGCCCAAGAGCCTGGAAGGCTGCTGAACTGCAGAGGGGTGAGAAAGCCTCTTTCCCAAATCGCTTCATTCATTCTGTTAGTTTGTCTAAAGACTGCAAAGGTACTTATTTTGTTGGTGGAAGTGGACAAGCCACTTCCAACTCTGAGTCAGGGACATCTAAGTTTAAGTTATCGCTCAGACGAGCAGCTTTTTGTTTGGCTTTGTTTTCTGTTTAAACTGTGGCAGTCTCAGTGCCTGGGACTGAATAAACCAGGCATAGCCTGTTTAAAGGAACAGTACGTGACGTCTCATCATTTAACCTACCCTAAAAGACCGTGTTCTAACAGTCCCGGACAGACGGCGGAGCCCCGGAGTAAGCCGTTTGTCACATATGGTGGAGAATGCGGGCAGAACACTGAAAGGTCTGGGGGTTAAAGAACTTTAAAACAAAAAAAAAAAAAAAGAAGGTTTTTTTTTCTCTCTCTCCAAACAAGATGGAAGACGTGGTGAGTGCGCTGGTACGCAATGTCGCTGTCCAGAAAGACGCGAATGAAGCCCAGCAACAGGCGAGTGAAACCCAGCGACAGCTGTTAATAGCCCAGCAAGAGACTAATGCAAACCAGCAAGAGACAAACCGCCTGCTGAGAGAGGAGCAAAAGCGGTTCGCTCAGGGCTTACAGCAGGAACTCGAGATCCTGAGGGGGACTATCAGTAACCTTCCACTGGCAGCGGCAGCCCCAGTTCCGAAAATGACCAGGGCAAGCCACTACCTTCAGAAGATGGGACCCTCGGATGATGTGGAAGCCTATCTTCTCACGTTTGAACGCACGGCACAGAGAGAGGGATGGCCAGAAGCTGAGTGGGCTGGTCTAATCGCACCCTTCCTAAGCGGCGAACCCCAGAAGGCTTACTTTGATCTAGAGCCAGCCGAAGCTAACGTCTATGCAAAATTGAAGTTCGAGATCCTCGCCCGCCTCGGCGTAACCACGGCTGTTCGTGCCCAAAGGTTTCACGCATGGTCCTTCACGATGGATAAAGCCACCCGAAGCCAGATGTATGACCTCATCCACCTCGCCCGGAAGTGGCTACAACCCGAGATCAACTCAGCAAGCCACATCGTGGAACGGTTGGTCATGGACCAGTTCTTGAGGAAACTTCCCTCTGCCTTACGCCGTTGGGTCAGTCGGAGTGACCCCCACAATGCGGATGAGCTTGTGGCCCTTGTAGAAAGGTACAGCAGCAGAAGAGCACCCGCAACCCACAGTCGTGGAGCAACCCCACTATCCGAGGTTCCAGGACTCTTCCAGAGACGGTAAAAGGGTACCGGGGTTAAGGGGCGCTGAAGAGCGGCGACCACCTTCACGCCGCTCCAGCAACAGTGGTTCGCACACTAAGGGCAATAGCCAACATGGGGAGCCGGGAAAAGGCTCTAAGTGGGACACAGACTATGTACCTAAATGTGTAAATTGTCATAAGAGGGGCCACACAGCAAAAATCTGCCCACTAAATGATGAGCCCATGCAATGCAACAGCGTGGAACCTTATTCGCTGTTGTCCCAATGTATGGGCCCTAGCCCAGAGGACCCCTTGAATAACCATCTGTGGGCATTTGTAAAGGTTAATGGTAAGAGGGTTCGGGCACTTCTTGACTCTGGGAGTATGGTCACACTAGTGTCCGAATACCTATTGCCCATTAAGAAGAAACAGGTAAACAGTTCACAAAGAGTGGCAATTTGTTGTATACATGGGGATAATCATGAATATTCCACTGTTGATGTTTTTTTTGAAACAGAATTTGGTTCTTTAGATTTCAAGGTGGGTGTTGTACCCAAACTGGCACATGATGTGTTAATAGGGACCGACTTTCCCCATTTTCTAAAAATGTGGTCCCCAGCTCAGAATAGCGCCCAGAGTTCAATAGCAGACCATAACGAAGTGTTAGAAGAAACAAATCCTTTCCCTTTTTCAGAAATGGAGGTTGACGAGGGCCCAAATAAGAAGGGGGAAAAGGAGGAGTGCTGTGAAATTCCCTTCCCCATCACTACTTTGGTAGGGAATACCCCAAATCAAGATGTTGATCAGGCACCTACCACCCCAGTACAGGATAAGACCCTCGCTGACCTAGAGGTCAGTCCTGGGAGTTTTAAGAAGGCCCAGTGGGAGGACCCCACATTAGCGGTAGCAAGGGGAAATATACGGGACCAGAATAGTACTCATGGCCAACCAGATAGGTCACTTGCTTACCCCTACTTCGAGGTAGAGAACGACCTAGTATATCGGGTTGATAAAAGAAAATCAGTTACAACTAAACAATTGTTGGTACCACGGACATTCCGTAACGTAGTATTACACCTCGCACATAGTCATCCATTGGGGGGACACCTAGGGGTGGAAAAGACAAAAGAAAAGGTTCTCCGAAGCTTTTATTGGCCTGGGGTTCTGGCAGAAATTACAAACTATTGTTCCTCATGCCCAGAATGTCAGATCACCGCCCCGTTCAAGGCATACCGCAGCCCATTGGTACCCCTTCCCATAATAGAGGTACCATTTGACCGGATTGCTATGGATCTAGTAGGACCCCTAATAAAGTCTGCTAGGGGACATCAGCATATATTGGTAATATTAGATTATGCTACCCGATATCCGGAGGCAGTTCCCCTACGTAGCACCTCTGCTAAAAACATAGCAAAAGAGATAGTACTTCTGTTTTCCCGGGTCGGAATTCCTAAAGAGATCTTATCTGACCAGGGAACACCATTTATGTCCCAAGTAACAAAAGAGTTATGTAAACTCCTAAAAATCAAGCATCTCAGAACCTCAGTCTATCATCCACAAACAGATGGTTTAGTGGAAAGGTTCAATAAAACCTTAAAGAGCATGTTACGCCGGGCGGTCGATAAGGATGGGAAAAACTGGGACTGTTTGTTACCATACCTGTTATTTGCCATTAGGGAAGTTCCCCAGTCATCCACAGGCTTCTCCCCGTTTGAACTATTGTATGGCCGACATCCAAGGGGCTTACTGGATATAGCCAAAGAAACTTGGGAACACGAGGTTACCCCTTACAGAAGTGTAATAGAGCATGTTGCCCAAATGCAGGACCGCATTGCTGCAGTCCTACCCATAGTGAGGGAACACATGGAGAAAGCTCAAGAAGCACAAAGGAATACGTATAATAAGGGTGCTAGGGTCAGAATTTTTTTTCCAGGTGATAGGGTACTAGTTCTGGTTCCCACCGTGGAGAGTAAATTCCTTGCTAAATGGCATGGGCCATATGAGGTCTTGGAAAGAGTGGGAGAAGTAAATTATAGGGTAAGGCAGCCAGGTAGGAGGAAACCTGAGCAAATTTACCATATAAACCTACTCAAGCCCTGGAAAGATAGAGAGGTCTTGTTAACCCTAGTACCCCCAGGTCCGTCAGAGAATCAAGAAACTGACCCAGAGGTTAGAATAGCTGAAACACTGTCCGTGCATCAGAAACGAGAGGTCCAGAGTTTAGTGAGAAGGAACAAAGAAATCTTCTCTACACAGCCAGGTAAAACTAACGTAATTAAACATGACATAGTCTCTGAACCGGGGGTCCGAGTTAACCTTAAACCGTACCGAATCCCAGAGGCCAAGAGAGAGGCTATAAGTTTAGAGGTTAAAAAAATGCTAAAACTAGGCGTAATTGAGGAATCCCAAAGTGGGTGGAACAGCCCTATAGTTTTAGTCCCAAAGCCAGACGGTACAACAAGGTTTTGTAATGACTACCGGAAACTAAACGCGGTGTCAAAATTTGATACTTATCCTATGCCCAGGGTGGATGAACTTGTAGAGAGACTGGGCAAAGCCCGATATCTCACAACCTTAGACCTAACAAAAGGGTACTGGCAGGTTCCCCTCACAGAAAGGGCAAAAGAAAAAACAGCCTTCTCAACCCCAGACGGCCTCTTTCAATATAAGGTGCTGCCTTTTGGCTTACATGGAGCTCCCGCCACATTCCAAAGAATGATGGATAAAATTTTAAAACCACATGTTCGGTACGCTGCCGCCTACCTGGATGATGTGGTAATCCATAGTGAAGATTGGCAGTCCCACCTTCCAAAGGTCCAAGCTGTGCTCGACGCAGTTCGGTCTGCTGGACTAACTGCTAACCCCGCTAAATGCACTATTGGTCTGGAGGAGGCCAAGTATCTGGGGTATTCTATTGGTAGAGGGTTACTCAAACCACAAACACTCAAAGTAGAGGCGATACAAAATTGGCCAAGGCCAGTCACAAAAAAACAAGTAAGGACCTTTTTGGGGTTAATTGGCTACTATAGGAGGTTTATTCCCAATTTTGCAACTAAGGCAACCCCACTAACCGACCTCACAAAAGCAAGAGGACCGCTAATGGTAAAGTGGTCCCCCGAAGCCGAACAGGCCTTTAGAAGCCTGAAAGAAGCTCTCTGTGCCCAACCAGTGTTGGTCACACCTGACTTCTCCAAAGAGTTCGTAGTCCAAACCGACGCATCTGAGGTAGGGCTGGGGGCGGTACTCTCCCAGGAGTCTCAAGGGGAGGAGCACCCCATCCTTTATTTAAGTAGGAAACTAAATCCCCAGGAGAAAAATTACTCCATAGTCGAGAAAGAGTGTCTCGCAATAAAGTGGGCTGTAGAGACACTCAAGTATTATCTGTTGGGGAGAAAGTTCCGATTGGTCACAGATCATGCACCCCTTACCTGGATGTGTCAAAATAGGGAGAAGAACGCTAGGGTGACCAGGTGGTTCCTAAGCCTACAGCCCTTTAAATTTTCTGTGGAACACAGGTCGGGGCACAAACATGGCAATGCCGACGGGTTGTCAAGGATGCACTCCCTAATATCCATGGTCGCTCACCCCTCGAGGTCTGAGCTGGGGGGGAGGATATGTGACAGAAACC
>WSYH01004726.1:8973-50366 GCA_036426205.1 Ascaphus truei
TCTCTCTCTCTCTCTCTCTCTCTCTCTCTCTCTCTCCATCTATCTCTTTCTCTATCCATCTCTCTCTCTCTATCTCTCTCTCTATCCATCTCTCTCTCTCTATCCATCTCTCTCTATCCATCTCTATCTCTCTCTCTGTCTCTCTCTCTCTGTCTCTCTCTCTCTCTGTCTGTCTCTCTCTCTCTCTCTGTCTCTCTGTCTCTCTCTCTCTGTCTGTCTGTCTCTCTCTCTCTCTCTCTCTCTCTGTCTCTCATCATATGCTCAGTCAACTCCCTCGCCTCCTGTCCACGCGAGTCGTTTTGTTGCTCTGTATGAAAGTTTTGTTCTGTCTTTCACAGCCAAATCTGCTTTCTCTCCCCTCCTCTCAAACCACCCCGCACCCTGGCTATCCCTTACACCTATGGTATTAACAGTGTTTGATCAAAAGGATGATCAGAAAGATTTCCCCCTCTATTCAGCACTCAATCATATATGTGGTCTACTATTGGACACAAATGGCCCTGCAGTAAAATACTGCAAATCTGGTAAGTTTCCCAGAATCATAGAGGAAATCAAAAATAATAAAACTTTATTATCTCTACAAAGATTGTTAAAAACACAGATACATTATTAAAAATCCCTATACTAATGTGGCCACATATAGGATTGAGTGCTGAATAGAGGGGGAAATCTTTCTGATCATCCTTTTGATCAAACACTGTTAATACCATAACAATATCCTCCGTAGCACCTATCATGTACTTCATTGTACATATATATGCTGATTGCGGTCTCACTCACTTATTTACTATCCCTTACACCTGCCAGGACTTTGCGTACCTTGACGTGTCGCATCCCTGTGATTTTAGTAGGATGAAAGTCCTGTCGCGATGCAGTCACGCGGCGTGTGGCAGCGGCGGTGGCGTTTGTTTGACCTTTCTCTCTCCGGTTTTCAGTCTGACCTCACCATGGATAAAATATCCGCTCTGGAAAACAGCAAAAACTCCGACCTAGAGAAAAAGGAGGGGCGGATAGATGACCTACTAAGGGTGAGTCCATCGTTTGTGGCGTCTCTTGAGTCCCCTTTCCAGAACGTTCTTCCAGCAGCTAATCCGGTCTGCGGTCTTACCCGACCTTTCCAATGTCGAGGATACAATGGTGTCCATCTCAAGCCAGTGTAAATGTCTTCACTGTGTTGACCTCCCATCTCAGCTGGAAGACTGGTCCGTGGATCCACTACTCTGTTTTCCCAGTGTGGGGGGAAGGGGGGGGTGGAATGGTGGAAGAGAAGGGTGAATGGTTTTTTCAGACGGGGCCCTTCACCGCGTCCGCCTCTCGCTTCCAGGTGAACTGTGACCTTCGGCGGCAGATGGACGAGCAGAAGAAGATGCTGGAAAAGTACAAAGAACGGTTAAACCGATGCGTGACCATGAGCAAGAAGTTGCTCATCGAGAAGGTACAAGGTCCAAGGGGGGTCGGGGAGGGCGGCGTCTTATGTAAATGCCATCTCCGCTGCCAACATATGCAGGCGATTTCCCCGGGCCTCACGGTCTTTGGAGGAACGATCGCAGATAAAGTCGGGAAAAATCACATTTTGCAAGAGCGTGCTCCTAGTAATCGCTGCAGAAGACGTTGCGCTGCACCAAATGCCGTTGGGGATCTAATCCTGTAGTAGATTTCGTTATGACGCAGATTCAAAAGTAGAAATGCCCGCGCGGGCAGGAATAACTTGAAGAAAAAGTCGCTCTGTTGCGGTTGACCTATTCCTCCTACGCGTTTCGGTCATGTTACAGGCAGTAATACAGTGAGAGTTACCTCTCGCTCTCACGCATGTCCTGGGCACAGAGTTATAACGTGTTACAGGAAGTAATACAGTGAGAGCTACCTCTCGTTCTCACGCATGTCCCGGGCACAGAGTTATAACGTGTTACAGGCAGTAATACAGTGAGAGTTACCTCTCGTTCTCACGTATGTCCTGGGCACAGAGCTATGATGACAAATACATGGTTACAAATACATAGTGGTACTTATGCCATTTATATTTGAGAAAGGCCCTTGAAGCCGAAACGTCATTCTTTTTGGCTCACAATAAATTTTCTAAGCAGAAACCCGCAGTGCCCAGGTTTTTTCCTTCTTTACAAATACACAGTTACATTAAGTGAGCAGGGTTATACATTATATACAATACATTGCGTATGTAACAGTTACAGATAATATATATTATAGGCGTATGTAACAGTTACAGACAAGATTAGGATCAGACGCAGGATCAAAAATGTCAAGTCTCGCCACTCGGGAGGAGCGCAGGGTTTGTGGGTTTGTTTCGCAGACGGACATCTGTGTGGTCATGTCATTTATTGCGGTGATTTGGTAGAGCACCCGCGCACTTCGCTCGCCCCCATCCCGTTGCTTAGTGCGTGTGCAGCGAGTGGGTTAGGACGTGGTGACCGACTGCGGGTGATAACTTTACACGGCGCCGTGTTTATTTATAACCCCAGGTTAACCTTGGCAGAGTACCACGAGCAGGAAGAGATCTTCAAGCTGCGGCTAGGACATCTGAAAAAGGTAAGCGGCGGTCGCTGGCGCGTGCGTACATACTGGGGGGGGGGGGGGCGGGGTTACGCCGGCGTCTCCGATAACGCGTTCCGGCAAAGTCCATCCTCTTCTTCCCCCCCGGTACAGGAGGAGGCCGAGATCCAGGCGGAACTGGAGCGGCTGGAGCGGGTACGGAACCTGCACATCAGAGAGCTGAAAAGAATACACAACGAGGACAACTCTCAGTAAGAGGGGACGGAGCCGCGCAACGCCCCGCGTTGGGGGGGACACAGCCGCGCGACGCCCCGCGTGGGGGGAGGGGACGCAGCTGCGCGACGTCCGCGTGGGGGGAGGGGACACAGCCGCGCGACTCCCCCGCTGCTCATGAATTACACAGTGAGGGGGGGGGGGGGGCGCGTGTTGGGGTTTCTGATTTTTGCCAGGCTACTTGGATCCGGAAAGTTCTGCCAATAATTTTAAAAGGGATCAAAGGAGCCAGTTCTACCCGCAGTAAAATGTTACGCTGCTGTGAAATAGTTACCGGGACGGTTCTATAGGGGGAGTCCCTCCAAGGGCCGAAGTTTAAGGGGTCTCGTCTGGGTGATTTGATTAATTTTTGTTTGTTACCTAAATCTAAGACTTGGGAGGAGTTTGATTTTCTCTGACTGCTTTTGGATGATGTCGCTGTGTGTGTAATTATCGAGGTCCCCCTGTATGTGTGTGTGTGTGTTTGTGTGCCGAAGTCTCGGTGTGTGTGCCGAGGTCCCCCTGTATCTGTGTGTGTGTGTGTTTGTGTGCCGAAGTCTCAGTGTGTGTACCGAGGTGTACTCGAGGGTCCCCCTGTATCTGTGTGTGTGTGGTGTTGTTTGCCGTCTCGTGTTACCGAGGTCCCTGTCGTGTGGTGTTGTGTGTTGTCCATCTATTGGTGTGGCCGAGGTCCCCCACCTGTATCTGTGTGTGTGTGTGTTTGTGTGCCGAAGTCTCAGTGTGTGGTACCTTCCAGAGTGTCGTTTTGTCCGACAGTGCCGTTGTACCGCGGCCACGGGCAACTTTTAAAAAAAGATATTGCTCTAATTCTGCTTAGTGCTCATAGTTACGGTCGTTCTCGAGCCATTGCCCGCGCTCTCGCGACGTCTTCTTCGCCAAGTACGCCGGTCCTGAGCCTTGCACAACACCGCGCTCTGCGCGCGCGCTTCTCCGCAATTGACAGCCGTCCTAGCCAATTGCACCGCCTCTGGCGCGGGGCGGTTCTCACATAATACAGGCCTGTCCCTGAAGCCTGAGGCCCGCTCTGCGCGCGGCGTTCCTCTCCGGGGGCAAGTTAGCAGTTCGTTAATCTGCTGAGCATTGCACGACCGCGCTCTGCTCCGGCGTTCTCCCAGTACAGTGACCGTGTGACCTGATACCACTTGCAAGCCAGCGGGCGTTCTCAGCGTGCCCGAGACAGCCACTTTTCTGGGACGCCGTAATCGTACTTCCATCTCCTCACTACTACACGGTTTAAAGACCACCCCCAACTGCTTGAACTAGTGCGTATGCTGCTTGCTGCACCCTGGCTGGTAGAGAGGCTTTGTGAAGTGTATAAGGGAGTGCCCCGACCCGAGCTGTTGCAGGGGGCTGTACTGGCGACAACCCGACCTTCCCGTCCCCGGATTGTAGTATACTCACCACGCCTGTTATCGCTTCTGCACCCCCCCCTACGGTAAATGGTATGTGAGATGAGCGTTGCATTCGGGGGTAAGGATTCTGGTTATCGGGGTTTTAGGGTCTGTGCTTAAGGTGGAGTTTTTCCTAGTGGTAGTGGGTCTACTTATGGTTAGGTTGTGGTATTCCGGTGTAAGCTTTTTAGGGTAATTGAAGGGTTAACGTTGAGTGACTTTTAGGGAGAAGAGCCAAGTTTTATGGGGGTTCTGGGTTCAGGTAAAAAGGGTGAGTGTAAGGTTAGTGGTATTCTTTTCCGTTCGGGTTTTTTTCGTGTCCGCTTCGCCGTAGTTATATGAGGAAATCCCGTCACCATAACCACACTCACACCAACGGAAAAGGGGTTTCGCTGCCGTTCGGGGTTTTACCGCTGTCCGTTTTTCTGGTTTTTTCGTGTCAGCTTGCCGGGTTTCGGGATCCGGTTCGGGTTTTTTCGGGCCCGGCCTTCGGGGTTTTCGTGTCCGGGTTGCCGGGTTTTTTTTCGTTGTCACCAGGTTTCGACGGGTCGTTAAGGGTCGCGGTTCGCGCGGGGGGTTTAGGTGTCCGGTTCGGGTGTTACCCCTTTGCCGCCCCCACGGCCATGCTAAATTTCTCTGTTCCTCGCGGGGCGGTGACGGTACATGGCGGCGGCGAGATTGGATGTCCTAGACCTTTGTTGCGGTTGTCCTGATTGACCCCGAAATGTGGCGCAGTCACTGAGACGCGTGGGGTGCGCCTTTCCTCCCGGGGTGGTCCCTCCTCCCCCGTTGGGGGGGGGGTGTTTTTGGGGGTTTCCCCCCCCCCCCCCGCGGGGCACCCCCGGGCGGGTGCCTCATGGAGTTGCGTTCGAACTGTTGAGCGGACAAAGATATACGTCGCCGTGAAAAATCCTGGCCAGGATTATAACGTGTGTCAGGCAGATAATACAGTAGAAGTTAGCACTCTCTATCTACACCCTGTCCTGGTCAACACAGAGTTAAAATAACGTGTGGTTGTACGAAAGAAAGGCAAAGTCAATGACAGGCAAGAAATAGAGTATACCTCTCGGAGGAATTCACTACAAGTATCAGGGCACACGAGGGAAACGTTTACAGGAGGAGAAGTGGAAAAAGCAGGGGTAGAGGAAGTCATTGAACCTCTCGTTCATACGCATTTCCCCGGCACAGAGTTATAACATAGTTAGGTGTTACAACGAGAGCAAAGAAGGCTATAGGCATGAGAATAAAATAGTTTAAAGCATCTCGTGTCTCGTAGGGTCTCACGCATGTCCTGGGCACAAGAGTTATAAAAACTGTGGATTACGACAGCGTAACTACAGGATGAGAGGTTACGTAAGAAGGTTAATAGATGGGAAATGCTAAGCAGATTACTACAAAACGCATCAATGTTCGCTAAGGGACGACAGCGGTTGATAGACATGTGGTGGTGTAGTCAAAGGTCACTATAATACAGTGCGAATTTAACCGAGTAGGCCAGTCGTGTCGTACGGGGGAAAGCAGTAGTCACTGAATCACAAGAGGTTTCGAGGTGTATCCGAAGTGCAAATTATCAGTGATAGTATCCCAGGGGGCGAATCTTGGTCTCACACTTTCGACGTGAGGCACGAGATTGGTGGAAAAATGGTGTAATCAGGGGCATTAAATACAGATGAAGTTACCACACAGGTCAGTCGTGGGGATACTCGGAAAACGCATGTTCATGGGCACAGAGTTCTGGGTACTGATTGTGGTTAAACACGGAGTAATACGTAGGAGAGAGTGTAGCACAAAGCTCGTATCGTCGAACGAAGCATGTCCTGGTGGTCCCAACAGAGGAAATTATAACGTTGTTACCTGATGAAGAAATGTCTGCATGGAGATTTTACCTCTCGGGCGTGCAATCAAAACTCAGCGGCATGGGATCCTGGGGGGAACCAGAGGATTTATAAACGTGAATTAACCGAGAGTAATGAAGCAGAATTAAGAGGGTAAACTCGGTCAGGGTTGGAATCCACAGGCCTGGACAAGAGAATCCTAGAGGCGAGTGAGTTATGACGGAATGTTACAGATCAGTACATACAGTGAGAGTGGTCCAACAAGGGAGGTCTCGATAGTCTGCAAAACAGGAACAGCAATCAACAGCAGTGTCACTGTATGCATCGCGTTTGAATAATGGGTATGTACGTGTGACAAAGGGATGTAAAACAGGTAGGAGGGTGTACAACGTCTCGTTCTCAAAACAGGGCGTGGGTCCTGGGCGAACAAGAGATATTAATAACACGTAGGAAGTGTTAGAACGGAACATAAATACAGTGATAGGTTGGGTGACACGATCTCGCTCTCGGCCAGAAGGGGGAAAAAGGAAAACATTCCACCTGGGGGGCACAGAAGTTAACGTAATTGACCCGTGCCAAGTAAAAGGTGGGGGACGTGAGCGTTACCTCTGTTCTCAACGCAGTATATCCCGTGTAAGACGAAGGTGATAACGGGTTAGAGAGGCAGTTCAGTGATAGTTACCCTCTCATTCTCAACCAGATGGAGTGCCGATGAGAGCCCAGGCGATTATAAAACGTGAATGTTACGAGCAGGTGAATAGGCAGTGGCGAGTGTACCAACTCGTGGGGATCTGAACGCATCAATGATGCCGGGTGGGGCAAGCGTTATAAAACAATGTTTAAACAGGAGAAAGCAGTAATAACCGTGAGAGTTCCAACCTCCACTACAAAGATGTCCTGGGGGGGCACGAGTGATGCTAAGAATAGAGAGGCGAATGTTACGAAGGAAGTAATACAGGGAGAGCTACCAAAGTCATGCGTATGTGCTCACGCAATGTATCCGCCGGGGACAAGAGATTATAACAACGAAGAGTTTTACACAAGGCAGGTAATGTCGCCAGGGTGGAGAGAATGCCTCAGCGGTTCTCACGGGAGAGGACGCTGCTGGGCACAAGTTTAACATGTGTTAACGGCAGTGCCAGTGAGAGTTACCTCTCGTTCTCCAACGCAAATATCCTGTGACCAGGTTATACGTGTTTACGGCAGTAACAGGAGAGTTACTCTCGCTCTCAAGAGGTCCTGGGCACAGAGTTATAACGGTGTTACATGCAGTGATACAGTGAAGTTTACCTCTCGTTCTCACGTTGTCCTGGGCACATAGATATACGGTATACAACAGGCAGTAATACAGTGCTAGTTTCCGTCTCTTCTCACGCATGTCCTGGTCACAGAGTTCATAACATGTGTTTTCAGCAGTATCGCAGTGATATGTTACCTCTCTCTCTCTCAGGCATGTCCTGGGCACCGAGTTTACGTGTTACTACAGGCCAGTAATAACATGAGATTACCTCTCGTATCTCACGCATTGCTGGGCACAGATTAGACTGAGTGTTAACAAGCATAAAATACAGTGAGAGTTAACCCGCGCTCGTTCTCACGCATGCTACCTGGGCACAGAGTTTAAGGACAGTTTATTACAGGGCTAATACAGTGAGAGTTCCTCTCGCTCTCACGTATGTCCTGGGCAGAGAAAATATAAATAACGTGTAATTACAGGCAGTAATACAGTGAGAGTTACCCCCGTTCTCACGCAGGTCCTAGGGCACGATTATAACAGTGGTTACCGGCATATACAGTGAGAGTTCCTCTCGTATTCTCACTCATCTCCTGGGCACACGTATAACATGTGTTACAACAGGCAGTAATAACGTGAGAGTTACCTCTCGTTCTCACGCATGTTCCTGGTCACAAAGAGGTTGAACGCGTTCCCAGGCAGTAATACAGTGAAGTACCTCTCGTTCCTCACGCTTTCCTGGGCACAGAGTTTTAACGTGTTCAAATTCAGTAATACAGTGAGTTTTCCACCCCAAAAAAACCCCCCCCCACCCTCGCATCGCACGTAGTCCTGGGCACAGAGGTATAACGTGTTCACCTGCAGTGATACAGTGAGAGTTTACCCAAACCTCTCGTTCTCCAAATACATGTCCTGCTGTGGCACAGAGTTCTAACCCAAAGGTTTACTGCAGTAATAACAAACAAAAACAAAGTGAGAGTTACCCTCTCCTCTCACGCAGTCCGGGCACAGAGTTTATAACATGTGTAACAGCAGTAATGACAGTGAGAGTTACCTCTCGTTCTCACTCTGTCCTGGGCACAAGTTATAAAACGTGTTACAGGCAGTAATACAGTGATAGTATCCTCCTCGTTCTCACGCAGTCCTGGGCACAGTTATAACTGTTACAAGGCAAGTAATTACAGTGAGAGTTCCTCTACGTAAAAAAAATACATCACGATGTCCTGGGCACCGATTATAAATAAGCGGGGGATGGGGTTGCAGGCATTAATACAGTGGATTTAACCCACCTCTCGTTCTCACGCATGTCCTGGGCAAAAGTTATAACGTTTCACCAAAAAAAAGAGAAAAAACGGCATATCATGAAGATTTCCCCCGCTCGTTCTCCACTCATGTCCTGGTCACAGAGTTATAACATGTGTTTACAGGCATTACAGTGAGAGTTACCTCTCGTTCTCACTCCATGTCCTGGCACGAGTTTATAAACGTGTTAAGGAGTAATTACATGAAGAGTTACCTCTCGTTCTCACGCTTCCTGGGCACATAGTTATAACGTGTTCGGCATCATACAGTGAAGAAGTTACCGCTCGTTCTCAAACGCATGTCCTGGGCACAGATTTTCCATGTGCTCAAAGGCAGTGTAATCGCCGTGAGAGTTACCATCCGTTCTCAACGCCTTCCTGGGAGCACAGAGTTATAACGTGTACAAGGAAGTATACAGTGAAGTTTAACCTCCTCTTTCTATAACGCATGTCCTGGGCACAGAGTTCAACGTTGTTACAGGCAGTAATACAGTGAGAGTTACCTCTCGTTCCTCACGCAATGTCCTGGGCACGAGTTATACGTGTGTTACAGAGCTTAAATACACTGAAGTTCCGTCTCGTGTTCACCAGCATGTTCCTGTGCACAGAGATTATAACGTGTTACAGGAAGTAATACAGTGAGAGTTACCTCTCGTTCTCAACGTAGTCCTGGGCACCAGAGTTAGACATTTTACAGCAGTAAATCACAGTGAGAGGTGTCCTCTCGTTCTCACGGCATGTCCTGGTCCCAGGTATAAAAAACAATTGTTTACAGGCAGTAATACAGTGGAGAGGTTCCCCTCTCTTCTCCACGCATTCCTGGGCACAGAAGTATAACAGTGTAACGCAGTAATACAAGTGGAGTTAACCCTCTCTTTCTCACGCCTGTCCTGGGCACAGAGTATATAAACGTGTTACAGGCAGTAATCAGTGAGAGTTACCTCTCGTTCTACACGCATGTCCTGGTCACAGAGTTATAAACGTGTTTACAGCTAATTACCGTGAGGTTAACCTCTCGTTCTCCACGCATGTCCGGGCACACGAGAGTTTATAACGTTTACAACAAGCTTATTACATTGAGCGTACCTCTCGTTCCTCAGCAATTTCCTGGGCACAGAGTTATAACGTGTTAAAGGCAGTAATACCGTGAGAGTTACCCAGCTCGTAATACTCACGCATGTCCTGGGCACAATTCTTAACATGTGTCAGGCATTAATACAGTGGAGTTACCTCTCGTTCTCACACATGTCCTGGGCCAGAGTTATAACGTGTTAGCAGGAAGTAAACAGTGAGAGTTACCTCTCGTTCCTCAACGCATGTCCGGCACATGGTTTATAACGTGTGTTACAGGCCTTAATAACAGTGAGAGTTATTACCTCTTCGTTCTCACGCATGTCCTGGGCACCGAGTTATACCGTGTGTTACAGAGGCATTAATACCTGAGACGTTTCCTTACCTCTCGTGTTCACGCATAGGTCCTGGGCACAGAGTTATCACGTGTTTCCAGGAAGTAACTACAGTGAGAGTTACCTCTCGTCTCACGCATGTCCCGGCACCAGAGTTATAACAACTGTTTTACAAGGCTTAATACATGAGAGTTCCCTCTCGTTTCTCCCCGCATGTACCTGGGCCAGAGTTATACCTATTTACAAGGCAGAATACAGTGAAGTTACTTCTCGTCTCACGCCTAAGTCCCCTGGGGCACAGAGTTATATGTGTTACAGGCAGTAATCCGTGAGAGTGTACCGCTCCGTTCTCCACCAATGTCCTGGGCACAGAGTTCTAGACGTGTTACAGGGCATAATACAGGAGAGTTACCGCTCGTAATCACTCACCAATGTCCTGCACAGATTATAAAACGTGTTACAGGAACAGTATACAGTTAGAGTTTACCTCCGTCTCAAACGCATGTCCTGGGCACAGAGTTATAACGTGTTGGTTACCTGCAGTAAATACAGTGAGAGTTACCTCTCGTCTCGACGCCATGTCCTGGCACAGAGTTTTAACGTGTGCTTAAACAGGAACTAATAAGTGAAGAGTTAACCCTCCGCTCTTCAACGCAGTCCTGGGGCACAGGTTATAATAAACGTGTTTACAGGAAGTAATACCATATGAGAGTTCCATCTCGTTTCTCACGACATCCCCGTTCTGGCCCGAGTTAAACATTTTTCAGGCGTATACAGTGAGAGTTACCTCTCGGTTCTAAACGCGAAACTCAACTGCGTGTCCTGGCACGAGTTACTAACTGTTTACAGGAAGTAATACAGTGAGAGTTACCTCTCCTTTCTCACGCATGTCTGGGGCACAGAGTTATAACGTGTGGTTTTACAGTCAATAATACAGTGAAGTACCTCTCGCTCTCACACATGTCCTGGCACAGAGTTATCACGTGTTCCAGGCCGTAATACAGGGAGGTATTTACCTCTCGTTCTCAACAGCATTTCCCGGGCACAAGTTAAAACGTTTTACAGGCAGTAATATAGGATAGTTACCATCTCATCTCACGCAGTCCTTGGCCAGAGTTATACCATGTGTTACAGCAGTAATACAATGTGAGATTTACCGCTCGTCGGCAACGCATGTCCTTGGAACAGAGTTATAACATGTTACAGGCATAATACAGTGATAAGTTCCCTTCATCGCTCTCCGACGCATGTCCCCTGGCAACAGAGTTATAACTTGTTACTGAAGTAATACATTAGAGCTACCTCTCGTTCTCACGCCATTCCCGGGCACAGAGTTATAAAACGGGTTAAAGGCAGTAGAGACAGTGAGAGTTCCCTCTCGTATCTCAAGTATGTCCTGGGCCCAGAGCTATGATGACAAATCATGGTTGACATACATAGTGGTACTTATGCATTTTATATTTGAGAAACTGCCCTTGAACCGAAACGTCATTCTTTTTTGGGCTCACAATAACATTTTCATACACATAACAAAACCCGCAGCGCCTAGCAGTTTTTGTTTTTCCTTCTTTACACAAATTACCAGTTTACATTAGTGAGCAGGGTTATACATTTTAACAATACCATTGCGTATTAACACGTAATACAGATAGCATATTTTGAGCTATGGTACGTTACAGACAACATTAGGATCAGACCAGGATCACAAATGTCAAGTCTCGCCACTCGGGAGAAAGGCAGGGTTTGTGTGTTTTTGTTTCGCGCAGACGTACATCTGTGTGGTCCATTCATTTATTGGCGGTGATTATGGTAGAGCACCCACGCACATAACAACTTCGCTCGCCCCCACCCCCATCCCGTTGCTTAGTGCGTTTGCAGCGGTGGGTTATGACTTGGGTTACCGACTGCGGTGATACACTTATACACGCGCAGTATGTAGTTTTATAACACCCATGTTAACTTGGCAGAGTACCAACGAGCATGAAGAGATCTTCAAATCTTCGGCATAGGACATCTGAAAAAGGTACAGTCGGGCGGTCGCTGGCGCTGCGTACATAAAAACTGGGGAGGGGGGGGGGCGGGGTTACGGCCTGCCGTCTCTCGTGAAGACGCGTATCCGGCAGTCCATCTCTCTTCTTTCTCCCCCCGGTACAGATGAGGGCCGAGATCCATGCGCGAACTGTGAAGCGGCTGTGCTGGTACGGAACCTGCCCCACAATAGAGGTCTGAAAAGAATACACAACGCAGACCACTCTCAGTAGAGAGTGGACGAGCCAGCGCAACCCCGCGTTGGGGGGACAGCGGACCGACCGACGACCACGCCGCTGGGGGGAGGGGCACGCAGCTGCGCGCGCGTCCGCAATTTGGGGGGAGGGGACCAGCCGCGCGAAACATAAAAACACACCACACCCTGCTCTATGAATTACACAGGAGGGGGGGGGGGGGGGGGGGCGCGTGTTGGGGTTTTCTGAGTTTTGCCAGGCTACTTGGAATCCAAGTTCTCTTGCCAATAACTTTTAAAAGGATCAAGGAGCCCTTTCTAACCCGCAGTAAATTTACAAACTGCGCTGGAAATAGTTTACGGGACGTCTAATAGGGGGGGAGCTCCCTCCAAGGGCGGCGAAGTTTAGAAGGGGTGCTCGTCTGTGATTTGGATTATTTTTTTTTGTTGACCTCAATCTAAGACTTGAGGTAGGTTTTGATTTTCTCTACGCTGCGCTTTTGTGGATGTTCGCGTGTGGTGTTTTAATATCATGGGCCCCCTGGTATGTGTGGTGATGTGTGTTTGTGTGCCAGTCTCGGTGTGTGTGCCGAGTCCCCCTGTAATCTGTGTGTGTTGTGGTGTTTGATTTGCCGGAGTCCTCAGTGTGTGTACCGAGGTCCCCCTGTATCTGTGTGTGTGTGTGTGTTTGTGTGCCGAAGTCTCAGTGTGTGTGCCGAGGTCCCCCTGTATCTGTGTGTGTGTGTTTGTGTGCCGAAGTCTCGGTGTGTGTACCGAGGTCCCACGTGCGATTGCAACTTTTAAAAAAGATATTGCTCTATTCTGCTTAGTGCTCATAGTTACAGGTCGTTCTCTGAGCCATTGCACCGCGCTCTGCGCGCGGCGTTCTCCCAAGTACAGGCCGGTCCCTGAGCCATTGCACCGCGCTCTGCGCGCGGCGTTCTCCCAATTACAGGCCGGTCCCTGAGCCATTGCACCGCGCTCTGCGCGCGGCGTTCTCCCAATTACAGGTCGTTCTCTGAGCCATTGCACCGCGCTCTGCGCGCGGCGTTCTCCCAAGTACAGGCCGTTCCCTGAGCCATTGCACCGCGGCGTTCTCCGCGTGCCCGGACGCCACTTTCTGCGCCTTAATCTACTTCCATTACCTCACTACTACAGGTTTAAAGACCACCCCACGCTGAACGATCGGTATCTGCTGCTGCACCTGCTGGGTAGAGGAGGCTTTAGTGAAGTGTATAAGGTGAGTGCCGCGCCCGCCTGTTACTCAGACAAACTCGACCAGTCCCGTCCCCGGATTGGAGTATCTCACCACGCCTGTTCGCGCCCCCCCCCTACGGTAAAATGGTATGTGAGGAGCGTTGGCATTAGGGGGTAAGGAGTTAAGGTTATGGGGTTTTAGGGTATGGGATTAAGGTAGAGGTTTTTAGGGTAAGGGGTCTAATTATGGGGTTAGGGGTTAAGGTTAAGCTTTTTAGGGTAAGGGGTTAACGTTGAGGACTTTTAGGGGAAGAGCAAGTTTAGGGGGGTTTAGGGTAAGGTTAGGGGTTTTAGTGTAAGGTTAGGGTTTTTTTAGTGTAAGATTAGAAGGGTTTAGGGTAAGGTTAGGGGGGTTTAGGGCAAGGTTAGGGGTTTTAGTGTAAGGTTAGGGTTTTTTTAGTGTAAGATTAGAAGGGTTTAGGGTAAGGTTAGGGGGTTTTAGGGCAAGGTTAGGGGTTTTAGTGTAAGGTTAGGGTTTTTTTAGTGTAAGGTTAGAGGGGTTTAGGGTAAGGTTAGGGGGGTTTAGGGTAAGGTTAGGGGGTTACCTTTGCGGCAAAACGGCCAATGGCTAAATTTCTCGGCGGCGGTGAGTAAATGGCGGCGGCGAGATGATGTCCTAGACCTTGTTGGCGTTTGTCCTGTGATGACCCCATGTGGCTGCAGTCACTGAGACGCGTGTGCGCTTCCCCGTTCCCCCCCCCCCCCCGCAGGCGTTCGACTTGACGGAGCAGAGATACGTCGCCGTGAAAATTCACCAGTTAAACAAAAACTGGAGGGACGAGAAGAAAGAGAATTACCACAAGTACGTGGCACACACACACACACACGTGGGAGGGGGGCGGGTCCCACGTCGCTGTAAGAGCAGCGTCTGTGTGGTACGACGGCCGAGGTTTGCAGGGCTCTCCCGGAGGCCAGCGAGGAATGTCGCAGTGAAGAAGGCGGCGTACAAAGCAGCAGCACATGGAGGGGAGGGGGGGAGCGCTTCACTAGCTTTTCTTTTTAGGGTACAGAACAAAGAGACGGGATAAAAAAATATTCTAAATATCACAAAATGACACGTCCCTAGTTTGTAGTCCTACATACACAAAGGGAGAGGGGCTGGACCTGGGCAAAAACCAAACCAACCGGGCCACCATCCACGACCAAACCGCCCCGCCCCCCGCATCCTCCCAATCCTAAAATCATTCATACATTCTACACTTGGGGGTACACAACGAAACGGGGGAGGGTGTTCAAATGTTTACAACAAAACCAAAGCCGTCCATTGGGAGGGACGTCCCTGGTGGTGGTGCGGAGGCGGGGCATTTCGTTAATAGGGTTGAAGCAGGAGGGGGTTCCTAAATACTGAAGCCCTGTTAACTGCGTCGTCCCGTGGATCCCTCCTGCCTGTGCCCGCTATACTTGTCACCGGTGGGCGGGGGGGGGGGGGGGGGGAGGTGGGGTGGGTGCCGTGTAGATTTTGAACTTGTCGGAATTGACTCAAGCTGTGCCCGAGTGTCACGTCGGCCTGGTAGGAACGTTGGCGCATCCCCCCTTGGCGTCTCCTATTGTGGCTCCCACGTGACAGGGGGGTGGGTGGCGTTTGTGTGTGTCTTTGAGGTTAGCACCGGTGAAGTAACAGGTCTGTTCTTCTGAAACTGGGATCCCAACGTCCTCCTGTGACGCTCACCTCCCCTCCTCCACCAGCCGCTTGGGGCAGTGGATACCTGCCAATCCACAAGGACTGATCACCACCAGATAGTCAAGCGTACGCCACTACCTTCTCCCCGACACAGACCAGTACAGTCGCTGTGTATTCTGAGGCCCCTCCGTGCGCGTTCGCTCTCCGCACTCCTTTTCCGGCTGCACTTTTGGCCACGCATTGTTCTCTGCTTCATGCACCCCGCCAACAGACAACCGATCCTGTCTAACAAACCGATCTGGGTCTCCAAGCCGGGCCACGGGGGCGGTTTCCTGGGGTCCCCCGCGGTGTTTCGTGGCGTGTCCGCCACCCTGGCAATCGGTCGGTAACGCCGGGCCTGTTTTGTGGGTTTGTGGTCAGTTTTTGCCGTTCTAGGAGGTAACGTTTTCTCTAGCTGGGGCTGATGGCAGAACGTACCTGGACTTACTACGTCTGAAGCAGACAAGCTGATGACGCGAGAGGGAGCGGCCCGCCCCTCACATCAGATCGTCAACGGCTACGCCCTCAAGTAACCTGAAGATCGAATCAGGCCGCCCATCATCCATTAGAACTCCTGAAGTCCTGTAGGTTATGCCGGCAGGGGAGGCGGCGGGGGGTGGGGGGTCCTTGGCCTTTCCCCATCCATCTTCACACCCACTTCAATGACCGACCGTGGTTAGGGTTTGCCTTGCCGTGACAGCTCGTTAGGGGGCGCCAGCTTTTCGCGGTGAGGCAAGAGGAAGGCCCGACATCTTCCATTGTGGGGCGGGTACCGTTTGACCCCCCCTTGCCCGGTCAGACGCGCCACAAAGCCGTGAGAGAGGCGGACTCTGCTGCCCAGTGTTACTGAAGGGTCGCCAGTCGTCCCATTACGGTTAGAGGCGGGGATTGATCAGTGGCCAGAACAAGAGGTCGATTCCCGGTGAATGCGGAGGGGAAATACTGAGGATACTACTTCATCATGCGGAAAGGGTATTAGCGGTCCATGGGAGTCATGAGGGGGTACCCATCAGAGGTGGTAGAGGGGTAATACATTGAGGTGGTAAATCAGACAGGCTTGGGTTAGACACAGGTCTGGACAGGAAGCTTAGGATCGATAGGACCGGGAGGGTTTAGGGAGCGGTCGAGAGAGTGGGTGGCCGCCTGGGTGGGGGGGTGGGGGGGGGGGTACACTCAGCGGGTGATACGGAGAACAGGCTGTATGTGGCGTAATGTCTCCTGCCTCTGCATGGCTTCATACCCTGCTATATCCGTGGGATAGGTTCTGTCTGTCCCAGTGTTACCCTTTAATACGTCTTATTAAGCCTCACACAGAATCCCACTTGTCACGATGGACGCACTTATTAACAAATTTATATTTTGTGGATCCCAATTGAGCAGAAAAAGTTGAGCAAAATAAACTGAGATTTATTCCCTTGATAGGCAAACACATGACAACTGCAGAATACACTTAATAATTACACTTACTGGTATAGGAACAGTGGATAATGTCCAGAAAGGGGCAAATCACCAGAAGATTGTCTTTTAAAATGTAGTCCTTTTGCAAGGGCATAAATTGCCAGCCCCAATCCTTCTGTGAATGTGCAAAGTCTTTTCTGGTCCTTTGGGGTTAATCAGATAACCCCCAGCACTCACAGTGTCCTAACGCAGAGTTTTGTCCTTGGTTCCGATGTAATAAGACTCTTTGCGTGCCAGGAATGTGCTGCTGCTCTTCTCCGCTATTAGAAGCGTGTTGGAAATCCGCTCACATGGTAGAATGAAGAACGAAAGACAATGGGGGATAGCCTGGGGTGGGCTGTATATAGGGTTTGGAAGCCTATCGCCAACATACCCACCCAATCCCCCTCGTGGGAAAGTAATCATTCCCCAATCACCTACTTGCCCACAGTTTGGAGAGTGGGCACTAGGGATTTCCTGTTCACACAGGGCATGTGCGACAACGCCACCTTGGCTACTTAGCATAGGTGCACTCCCCTCTCTACCTGGCCTCTCTCAGGCTGGAAGGGGGAACTCCGGATGCGAGCTAGCACAAATGGTCAACAGGATTTCCTATTTAGCATCCATCTGGCCAATTCACACCCACTGGACTCTGGGTCTTTTGATATGCAACTTCCAGAGAGACTTATAGGCGTGGGCCCAGCATGTTACCTTTGAAGCTTGCATAGGCAAGTGACCCAGCTCATAGGTGTCAAAATATTTGGTCCTTGTGTGCATTTTAATGACAGGAGAGAAGAAACAAAACCTCATCCCGCTTGTCCCTGTTTAAAACCGGTAGCAAAAATACACTTTATTGAAAATACATGTTCCCCTTATCTCACACTTATATTTTTCATATGTGTGTGCTTGGGGTGTACTATACTGCAAGCTCATACAATCCTGCAAAATGGGGACAACAAGGGACAGAGGGGGAAATAAGACATGTACAGTGCATGGAAAATTAACCCCTTCATCCCCAATACGAAATAGGGGTAACCAGCCGAGCACACTGCCTTTATTAATGTGCTGATTACCCCCATTTTCTCCACACCACTCTGCATATAAAAATATTTATTTCCCTAAACTGCCTTTGTTTTTATATGTCGGACGTCTGCGTTACATTCTCTTCTGTTCTGCAATCGCCTCACAAACACAGACTATGGCGGCAGATAGGGACCGCGTGTCCCACTCAGTCTGCCAAACCTCGGGCCCCTGTTACATAGATCCCACCGTTTCTCTTTAGGATGTAGCGTTATGTCCTTTCCTGTTAGCCTCTACCACCGCTGCTGGGCGGCGGTTCCATCCATCCACCACCCTTCCTGCTGCCCTCTACCACCGCTGCTGGGCGGCGGTTCCATCCATCCACCACCCTTCCTGCTAGCCTCTACCACCGCTGCTGGGTGGCTGTTCCATCAAACCCCCACCCTTTCCAGCAAAGAATGACTTCCTCCTTTTCTTTACCTAAATGCTTTCTCTCCCCCTCCCCCCCCCTCTGTTTCCACCCTCCCCCTCCCCCAGGTAATTCCTTTTGGTCAACGGTACCGCTTGTGGGGAGATCAAAATAACGGATTTCGGCCTCTCCAAAATAATGGACGACGACAGCTACAATTCCGTGGATGGGATGGAGCTGACGTCACAGGGCGCCGGGACCATACGTGGAGTGTTACAGGGTGGGGGTGGATAGGAAGGAGGGAGGGGGATGAGAGCTGACGTCACAGGGCGCCGGGACCTACTGGTGAGTGTTACAGGGGGGGGGGGGTGGATAGGAAGGAGGGGGGGGGATGGAGGTGCTGACGTCGCAGGGCGCGGAACCTACTAGTGAGTGTACAGGGGGGGGCGGTGGATAGGGAGGAGGGGGGGGGGTATGGAGCTGACGTCGTTGGGAGCCGGAACCTACTGGTGAGTGTTATAGGAGGGCGTGGATAGGGAGGAAGGGGGGGGGGATGGAGCTGACGTCACAAGGGCGCCGGAACCTACTAGTGAGGTTACAGGGTGGGGGGTGGATATGGAAGGGGGGGGGGATGGAGCATGACGATCGTTGGGAGCCAGAGAACTACTGGTGAGTGTGTGGTAGGACCGGGGTGAATAGGGAAGGAGGAGGGGGGGGGGGGGATAGGACGTGAAGTCACAGGGCGCCGGAACCTATGGTGAGTTGTTACAGGAGGTGGGGGGGGGTGGAGGGTGGGGGTGGATAGGGAAGGGGGGGGGGTGGGTGGAGCTGAGTCGTTGGGAGCCGGAACCTACTGTGTGAGTGTTATAGGGAGGGCGTGGATAGGGAAGGAGGGGGGGAGGGGTGGAGCTGAGTCACAGGGAGCCGGCAGGAACCTACTGGTGAGTGTTACAGGGGGGGGGGTGGGGTGGTAAGAGGGGCGGGGATAGGGAATGCGAGGGGGGGGGAGGAAGAGCGGAGCGGGGGCGGGATGGAAGAAGCTGGACGTCACAGGCGAGCCGCGCCGAAACCTACTGGTGAGTGGTACGGGGGGGGGGGTGAGTGATGATTGAGGGAATAGGCAAGGAACGGGGGGGGGGGGTGATAGTGGGGGGGGCGGGGGTTGAATAGGGAAGGAGGGTGGGGTGATGAGATGTGACGTCACAAGGGAAGCGGGACCTACAGCTGGTGTTACAGGGGGGGGGGGGTGGATAGGGAAGATGGGGTGGGGGGTGATAGGGAAGGGGGGGGGGGATTGGGAAAGCTGAGTCACAGAGGCGCCGGCAACACTTACTGCGGTGAAGTGTTGACAGGCGGGTGGATAGGGTAAGGATTGGGGGGGGGGGCCTGGAGCTAGACGTAGCAGGGGCCGGAACACTACTGGTGAGTGTTACAGGACACGGGCGGATATGGAAGGATGGGATGGGGACGCGGGTGTGGAGCCTGCACGTCGCAGGAGCGCCGGAACCTACTTGGTGCGAGTTGTTACAGGGGGAGGGGGGGGGGTGGATAGGGAAGGGGGGGGAGGAGGGGAGATCTGGGGAGCTGACGTACGTGGGAGCCGGGACCTACTGGTGAGTGTTATAGGACCGGGGGGGGATAGGGAAGGATGGGGGGGGGATGGAGCTGACGTCGCAGGGCGCCGGAACCTACTGGTGGAGGGTTAAGGGGGGGGTGGATAGGGAAGGAGGGGGGGGGGGGATGAGCTGACGTCGCTGGGAGCCGGATCCTACAGGTGAGTGTGTTAAGGACCAGGGTGCGGATAGGAGAAGGCATGGGGGGAGGGCCGCCATCAGCGAGGCTTGGATGACGGTCGCTGCGAAGCCTGGACTACTAGAACACCGTATGAGTGTTACAGGACCGGCTGGATAGGAAGAGGGGGGGGGGGGGAGGGGGAGGAAAGAAGCGTCAGCCTAATAACCGTAGAAAACGTATGGTGCAAAGGGATAAACGTATACCCCGAGTATTACAGGACCTCGGCCGCATATACCCCCTCCCTTTAAATCCTCGGCAGCCTGGGCGGGGGACGATTACATCCATGTTTCCCCCCCCTCCACCCATCGTGTAAGATTAGCAAAGAATCCAGCAGCACGCATGGCTCCAACATATTCTATAGTGTTGTACAACATCGGAGGTAACCTCCCAGGACCCGCCACACATCGTCGGTGAGAAGGCTTGTAACTGCCCCGTGGGACGTTTCCCAGAGGGCAGTTAATGTTACAATGGGCACCTTGTATAAGAAGTGTATCGCCTCTGAGGGGGGGAAGTTTTTGAAGCCTTTAATGCAGGAGTGACCAACCCCAGTCCTCACGGGCCGCCCCAACAGGTCAGGGTTTCAGGATATCCCTGCTTCAGCACAGGCGGCTCAATCATTATGACAGAGCCACCCTGTGCTGAAGCAGGGATATCCCTGAAGCAGGACCTGTTGGGGCGCCTTTGAGGACTGGAGTCGGCCACCCCCTTCCCTAATGGGTGCGAGCGGAAACAGGTTTGTTTTATATGGTATGTAATGGCAAATAAGAAAAGGGTCCAGTTGTACGGGGGGTCTGCCACTTCTCGGCGGTCCTCCTCACTTCGCTTTCCTCTTTGCCTCCCCCCCCCCCCCCGGTATCTGCCTCCCGAGGGTTTCGTGGTCGGCAAAGAGCCCCCCAAAATCTCCAACAAGGTGGACGTGTGGTCCGTGGGAGTCATTTTCTACCAGTGCCTGTACGGCAGGAAGGTAACGCCGGCGGCAGCCACGAAAACACGCACTAGACAGGACCAGCCAGGCAGGGGGTGTGATTCGGGCGATCGGAGGCGCCTGCCGGCGGGGGATAGGCAAGGAATTGGTGTCTCTCTCTTGTGACGGAAATGGTGCAGCTATCAATTTTGGGAAAGGGAGGGGGGGGGGGGGTGGAGGGAGAGGGTTAATAAAATTTATTTTTCGACGGGGTTCCTTCCCTGTAAGGCACAGGTGGCTGAATCGGGGGCTCAGTTTCTGATTCAGCCACCTGTGCTGAAGCAGGGACTGATTGAGCCACCTGTGCTGAAGCTGGGACTGATTGAGCCACCTGTGCTGAAGCTGGGATATCCTGAAAACCTGACGTGTTGGGGGTGGGGGGGGGGGGGGGGGGGGGTTCTTGAGGAGTGGAGTTGAGCGGCCCCTGCTGGTAAGGCTTATAGAGAAGTAATGACTAAAGGACCAGACAGACGGTCATGACCAGTGCAGGCGCCGGAGTGCAGAGAGAAGATGTCCGGTGCCGCCCCGTGTGTAAATGTGATATATTTATAAGGATCAGGTGTACAGACACGTGGGATCTGGATGCAGGATTGGTTAAGTCCAATGCCAGTATAACAATGGTCGTCTCCTACCTAGAGAGACACAAATAACATGTTTTCGGGTCGCATCCGCTATAAGCACAAACGAGTGACTTGGAGACGGTAATCTGACAAGGAGAGGGAGGCTGGACACAAAGGGAAAGGCCCGGGGGGAGGTGGGGGGGAAGAGATACATCCTCCCCCCCCACCCCCCTAGAGCCCAGATGTAACAGGCCACCCCAGATTCCTTCATATATCCTTCCCTATGGGGGGGTCATCTTCATTGTATATACAAATACTTGTAGTGCAGAACATCGACCGTCAAATGACTGTCCCCCCAATACAACAGCAGCCGTGTCTGCCCGAACAAGAGAACAAGGCCGTTTACTCGCGGCGTCCGTCCGTCCCGTCTGTACTCGCAAGGGCGTGCTTCTCCCGGCGGACGATTAGGCAAGAATCACCTGTGCAGCAGGTAGGTGGAGAGCACTGATCCTTGGCAAATAAAAAAAAAAAGGGGGGGGGGGGGGGTCCTAAATGTATTGGAGGACTAAAAACAGCATGGCAGCTTGTCCAGCTTTTACATCCGTGTTAGGTATTGTTGTGAATGGTAAGTATGTTTGAGTGATTGGGCCACAATTATATATAATCCACGATTTCCATACTCTGGGAGATCCAAGCTTCTTAAGGCGATGGATTGGGACAGCCAGCATTTATTTTCCAGCTTAATGAGCATTGCGACGCTCTTGGGCAAAGCGCTGTGTGCGTGAAACGCGTTGGAGTAGCCCTGTTCACCTCGGCTGCCATGCTGTTTTTAGTCCTCCAATACATTCTGTTTTTAGCAGCAAGTCGCATCTTGGACCCTTTTTATTTTTGCTCAGGATCAGCGCTCTCCATCTACTTGCTGCACCGGTGATTTTAGCTTATAGAGAAGTAACACAACAGGTTTAGATTTGACGAAGATGTTGGGCCTCGCTTGTTACTAAACGCCGCCAGAAAAAGGCGCATGTCGGCGGTGTGAATACGCGCGCGGATTTTCCCGCCACTTCACTCTCCCTCTCGCCTCTGTAGCCCTTCGGACACAACCAGTCCCAGCAGGATATCTTACAAGAGAACACCATCTTGAAAGCCACAGAGGTTCAGTTTCCTCCCAAGCCAGTCTTCACACCGGAAGCCAAGGTATTTACCACCATCGGGTCCGCCGCGAAGGAGGCCGCGGAACGCGTCGGCTTTATATATTTTTTTAATGGCCTGCCCGTTTCCAGTTCACTTGTTCTGTTTAGAGAGTTACAGGTTAGAAAGGCGGGGGGGGGGGGGGGGGGGTCTGGGGAGCAAAAATGCGTTCATTTCAGCGCTGGGGAACCCCCTGCTTCTCGAGGTACTTACCTGCGTAGGGGTCGGGTCCGATAGCAGCTCCGGCAATGGCGGATTTAAAGCTCCCGCGTCACGCGGGCCCAATAGGAAGCAGTGATGTCATGCCTTGCGGCTTCCTATTGGCCCACGTTATCGGGAACGTTAAACCTGGTGGGGCTGATATCGGCGCCCACTACGGAGATAAGTATCTCAGGGGTTCCCTGAAGCTGACGTTTTTACACACTTCAACTCTAGAGACCCCCTTGCTTTCCCACAGAGGGGGGATTTTTTTGGGGGGAGCATGTGCTTCTTTGATGGGATACACACCCTCCAGGCCATGTAAAATACAACATAGCACCACACGGATTTGAACTGGTTTTTAAACCGAATTCTACCCCCCCCCCCCTAAATAAAATAGATGAGATTTGTAGGAGGTGGGGGGGTTCGGCTGTAAGTGGGGATAAATATTTATAACACTCTCTGTCTTGCCCCTTGGAGAATTCCTTTTGGCTAAAATGAGTCTTCTGAGAAGACTTTGCCCAATAGCCATAATCAATGGCCAACCTGAACGCTAACACACCCCGACCACTAGGGGTTCAGTAGAAGCAGTCAGTCCATTGCCATGAAAAGCTTGACGATAGTAGCCGTTCTATACCATCACTAAAGATCCCTATACAGTATTCAGTTGTGTGAAACAGAAAGTACACCCTCTTTGAATTCCATGGTTTTACATATCAGGACATAATAACAATCATCTGTTCCTTAGCAGGTCTAAAAATTAGGAATATACAACCTCAGATGAACAACAACACATGACATATTACACCGTGTCATGATTTATTTAACAAAAATAAAGCCAAAATGGAGAAGCTGTGTGTGAAAAACAAAGTACACCCTTACTGCTTCCATAAGAATTAAGATGCTAAGTAGCAGACAGGTGCTGCTAATCAAATACCCTTGATTAATTGATCATCAGCAAGTGTGACCACCTCTATAAAAGACGAAGTTTTAGCAGTTTGCTGGTCTGGAGCATACAGGTGTGTGTTGACACCATACCAAGGAGGAAAGACATCAGCAATGATCTTAGAGAAACAATTGTTGCTGCCCATCAATCTGGGAAGGGTTATAAGGCCATTTCCAAACAATTTAAAGTCCATCATTCTACAGTGAGATTATTATTCAAAAGTGGAAAACATTCAAGACAGTTGCCAATCTTCCCAGGAGTGGACGTCCCAGCAAATTCACCCCAAGATCAGACCGTGCAATGCTCAGAGAAATTGCAAAAAACCCAAGAGTTACATCTCAGACTCTACAGGCCTCAGTTAGCATGTTAAATGTTAAAGTTTATGACAGTACAATTAGAAAAAGACTGAACAAGTATGGTTTGTTTGGAAGGGTTACCAGGAGAAAGCCTCTTCTCTCTAAAAAGAACATGGCAGCACGGCTTAGGGTTGCAAAGTTGCATCTGAACAAACCACAAGACTTCTGGAACAATGTCCTTTGGACAGACGAGACCAAAGTGGAGATGCACAAACACCTCATACCAACTGTCAAGCACGGTGGTGGAGGGGTGGTGATTTGGACTTGTTTTTGCAGCCACAGGACCTGGGAACCTTGCAGTCATTGAATCGACCATGAACTCCTCTGTATACCAAAGTATTCTAGAGTCAAATGTGAGGCCATCTGTCTGACAGCTAAAGCTTGGCCGAAATTGGATCATGCAACAGGACAATGATCCCAAGCACACCAGCAAATCTACAACAGAATGGCTGAAAAAGAAAAGAATCAAGGTGTTGCAATGGCCCAGTCAAAGTCCAGACCTCAACCCGATTGAAATGCTGTGGCGGGACCTTAAGAGAGCTGTGCATAAACAAATGCCCACAGACCTCAATGAACTGAAGCAACGTTGTAAAGAAGAGTGGGCCAAAATTCCTCCACAACGATGTGAGAGACTGATAAAGTCATACAGAAACGATTACTCCAAGTTATTGCTGCTAAAGGTGGTTCTACAAGCTATTGAATCATAAGATATACTTAGTTTTTCACACACGGCTTCTCCATTTTGGCTTTTTGTTAAATAAATCATGACACGGTGTAATATGTCATGTGTTGTTGTTCATCTGAGGTTGTATTTACCTAATTTTTAGACCTGCTAAGGAACAGATGATTGTTATTATTCCCTGATATGTAAAACCATGGAATTCAACGAGGGTGTACTTTCTTTTTCACACAACTGTATTTCCTTTTGCTCGTACATACAAGGCCCGAGAAGCAGTCCCGTAGAACATATAAGGTCTGTTAGACATTTGTACGCGTTAGGCGAGTTTGCCATACGGCGTCACCCGTTGTCGTTTTTTTCACCGTGCCCTTTCCCCGGTTTCTCTCCACCGCAGGCTTTTATCCGCCGGTGCCTCGCCTACCGGAAGGAGGATCGGATAGATGTCCACCAGCTGGCCTCCGACGCGTACCTGCTGCCGCACATCCGCAAATCCGTCTCCACCAGCAGCCCGGCCACCGGCGCCGTCGCCTCCACGTCCGGCTCCTCCAACAACAGCCTGTCAAACTGAGACCCTTCCCCCAGCCAGACGGCGGCAAAAGAGACAGAAACCCACCCCGCCCCCCCCCCCCCCACCCCAACGGCGGGATACCGTTACCAGATCCCGCGTGGCGACGCAGGATGAGCACCCGTGGATACCTCCTGGAATATTTTGTCGTCTTCCGCCTGGTGTAATGTAGCGGGTGCTCCACCGAAGAAGAAAAAAATAAACCGCCGCCTTCGGCTTAGTTGAAGCCACGGGGACCGCCAGGATGGGATGTGGAGCCCCTGCCCGAGGGACGTATAAAACTATATTTGGGGGGGGGGGGGGGGGGGAGAGGGGGGAGCCTTCGGGGGGGGGGGAAGGTTCAGCCTTCTCTGTCTGCGATCCGACTGGAAGCTGGGCCCGGATTCCCCTTCTCCGGACACCCGCGCTCTCCCCGACCATCCGCCGGCGTTGCTTGCCTCCCGGAGGAAATGACTTTTAATGACTTAATTTTGCAGGAACAGAAACTTCTTTTAGTAGCAGACTTGGGACTAGTCCTGTGTTGATATTTAAACCCTGTTCTATTTCCCTTTCATCCATTTTAATACAAAAAAAAAAACAAAAAAAACTTGCTAAAAGTGAAAGAGAGGGGGGAGGGGGGTTAAAAAAAAAAGCATCCCTCCCTCATCTCCTCTCTCCCCCCCCTCCCCTCCCGCCCACCAGCAGCACCTCCCCGTCAAAATAAGCCAATCAGAGGCTTAAGTTCTTCCCCAAATGCAAACGTATGTTGTCGCCCCTCTCCGTGTAATAATTTGGCAGATAAAGCTGGTAGTTACTATTAAAGTGAAATCCATATTGGTAGGAATGAAGGAGTGTGAAAACGGTTCCCTTTTAAGCGCAAAATCACCACTTCTTGGGAAGCAATTTATTCCAGAAGACCCTTGGCGCCCCTAAGGTTTTGTTACGGTTCGACGTAGCGATGGTAGCGTAACTCCTAAATTCCCCCCCCCAACCCCCCCCCAAATAATCTGATTTCCAGTACCGCCCTACTTTTTAGTCTCGCATCCTACTTTTAATTCTTCTTCTTTTTTTTTTCTTTTGTAAAGATCCTTTCCTTACACATACCTCTTATCTGCCCCACCGTCTGCCATGGGGAATGAATCCCGCACTGTAAACTGCCTACTGTAAAGATCCCTTTCCTTACACAACAGCTCCTGTATCTCTCTCCTGATCATGCCCCACTAGTCTTCATGGGGAAGTGAATCTCGCACTGACTCTAGCCTTACTGTAAAGAACCCTTTCCTTTCTTTGTCTACGGTGAAATCTCCTTCCTTCAACCTTAAGGGAATGTCCCGAGTCCTTTGGTACTAGCCCGTGGGATGACAGTTCTGTGGAAGCTCCTTGTATTGTCCCCGAATATATTTGTATATAGTTATCAATACCCTCTTAGACGCCTCTTTTCTAATGTAAACAGATCTACATTAGCATCCCCTCTCCTCATGTCAGTTATAACTGTGTTACAGATAGGTAAGGAGGGCCTTGCCCCAGGAGCTTACATCTATAAGGAAGGGTAAGTGGAACATAGGGTCAGGGGTGGACGGTTGGGTGTGTGCTGGAATGATAACAGAGCGCGTAACATCAGCAAATGGCTGACGCCCTTTGGCTGCCGCGGTTGGGGCTTCCATCGTCCTAGCCCTAGCATTAGCTGTTGCGGCTGCCTCTTTACCTGCCGCCCTCCACCTCCTGATCCGCACATCAATGACCGTGCGTCACCAACGTGAAGTCATTTGACGGGCAGATCAGGAGTCGCGGCAGGTAAGGAGCGGCTGCACAGCAAGTGCCTAGGGGGTGGCCGCCCCAACCGCGGCAGCCAAAGGGCGTCATCCATTTGCCTATGTTACCTGCTCTGTTATCATATGATTGTGTTGGCAGGGGTGGGGAACATTAGTGGCAGTTATGGGTTAGATGCAGTGAGAGATGCTTGGTTGGTGGTAGGGGTGGGGGTGGGAACATTATGGCAGGTTATGGTTAGGGGCAGTGAGAGATTGCTTGGTTGGTGGTAGGGTGGAACATTATGGTCGGTTTATGGTTGGGCAGTGAGAGATTGCTTTGGTTGGTGGTAGGATGGGAACATATGGTCAGGTTATGGTTAGGTGCAGTGAGTGCTTGGTTTGTGGGTAGGGGTGGGAACATTATGGTCAGGTTATTGGGTTAGGTTGCAGTGAGAGCTTGGTTGTGGGCGGGCAGGTGGGAACATTATGGTCGGGTTATGGGTTAGGTGCAGTGAGAGATTGCTTTGGTTGTGGGCAGAGTGGGAACATTATGGGCAGGTATAGGTTAGGTGCATTGAGAGCTTGGTTGGTGGGTAGGTAGGGTGGGTAACATTATGGTCGGGTTATGGGTTAGGTGCAGTGAGAGATGCTTGTTGGTGGGTGGTGGGAACATTTATGGTCAGGTTATGTTAGGTGCCATTGAGAGCTTGGCATGTGTGTGGGTAGGGGTGGGACATTAGGTCAGGTTAGGGTTAGGGGCATGAGAGAGATTGCTTGGTTGGTGGGTAGGGTGGGCAACTTATGGTCGGTTATGGTTAGGGCTGAGAGGATGGCTTGGTTGGTGGGTAGGGGTGGACATTATGGTCGGTTATGGGTAGGGGCAGTGAGAGATTGCTTGGTTGGTGGGCAGGGGAGGAACACTATGGTCAGTATGGGTTAGGCAGTGAGAGATTGCTTGGTTGGTGGGTAGGGTGGGAACATATGGTCGGTTATGGTTAGGGCAGTGAGAGATTGCTTGGGGTGGTAGGGGTGGGAACATTATGTCAGGTTATGGGTTAGGGCAGTGAGAGTTGCTTGGTTGGTGGGTAGGGGTGGGACACATATGGTCGGTTATGGGTTAGGGCCAGTGAGAGCTGGGTTGGTTGGTGGGTAGGGGTGGAACATTATGGTCGGGTTATGGTTTAGGGCAGTGAGAGATTGCTTGGTTGGTGGGTAGGGTGGTGACATTATGGTCAGGTTATGGGTTAGGGGCAGTGAGAGATTGCTTGGTTGGTGGGCAGGGTGGGACATTATGGGCAGGTTATTGGATAGGTGCATGATGGGGGGGCAGGAGGGGAGGGGGGAGGGAGGAGGGAGGAGGAGGGGGGATTGAGGGGAGTGTTATTACCCCCTTGCTAGCCAAGCCAGAGCGGCTAACCCAGCACCCACTACGGAACAAAATATCTCCAGAAGCAGGGGGTCCCCAGAGCTGAAATTAAGGGGGGTTCAGCTACGGAGACCCCCGTTTCAAACCTGTATATAAAAAAAAAAGGAGAGACAAAAACCAGATTGCAGCGAGCAGGTTGCAATTTTACAACAGGACGCCCTCTAGTGGCACAAAGTAAACAGCTAAAATCCCAGTACAGTCAGATTATATAGCAGTGGGCGGCCAACTCGTGTCATCAAGGGCAACCCACGGGTCGGGGGATCTCAGGATATCCCTGCTTCAGCACAGGTGGCTCAGTCAATGGCTGCACCCCCTGTGCTGAAGCAGGGATATCCAGGAGACCTGGTGGTGGCCCTTGAGGACCGGAGTTGGCCACCCCCTGCTATATAGGTTACTGCCTTCGTGATTGCCAATCCCAATCCCTTCCTAGATAAAATGTAATGCAGTGCGCGCCCGGCCTAGAAGCCATCCACCCATCTTCTTGTGCCACCACCATGAGACGCCCATTCAGCCTAGAAGCCATGTTCTCGTGTCACCACCATGAGACGTCCATCCAGCCTAAAAGCCACCTTCTCATGCCACCACCATGAGACGGCCATCCAGCTAAAAGCCATCTTCTTGTTCCACCACAAATGAGACTCCAGCTAGAAGCCTCTTCTTTGCCACCACAATGAGACGTCCAGCTAAAATCCTCTTCTTGTGCCACCACAATGGACGTCCAGCCTAGAAGCCATCTTACATGATCTTATGCCGCCACCAATGATACTCCAACTATGCCCATCTTCTGTGCCACCACATGAGACGTCCAGACCTAAAGCATCTTCTGTGCCCCACTGAGACGTCCAGCCTAGAAGCATCTTCTTGTGCCACCACAATGAGACGTCCAGCCTAAAGCCATCTTCTTGTGCCGCTCCATGAACTCCAGCCTAGAAGCCATCTTCTTGTGCCACCACAAGGAGACTCCGCCTAAACCATCTTCTGTGCGCCTCCATGAGAACGTCCACCTAGAGCCATCTTCTTGTGCCACGACCACAATGAGACGTCCACCTAGAAGCCATCTTCTTGTGCCACCACAATGAGACTCGCAGCCTAGAAGCCCTCATCCTATCGCCGTCCACCATGAGAACGTCCATCCATGCCATTGAAGATGCCATTCTGTAAACATTTCAGCTCTGTGGAAACTATTCACTACGCGAGTAGTCAACCGGTCCCCCCAAAATCCCGGACCCCCCCGTTATTGCTATAAGGACATTGTCTTTCCTGTTGCTGTTTATTATTTTTTATTTTTTTAAGAAATTGGCATCTTTTTATGGATTCTACTTGCAATTAGATTGTGAGTCTCTTCGGGGCGGGATTCTTTTCCTATGCTACTTTGATGTGTGAAACCTTATTCCCAGAGTTTTCTATTGTTATGCCCTGTGTATTACTGCGTGAACACGCGGGGTGCATGTGATGGTGCTATATAAATATGCATACAAAACCTCACACTGTACGAATTTTTCACTCCTGCCTAGATCTACTGCTCCTCCTTACATCCACCTACCCTAATATCTCTCACTATAAACCCTCTTTCTGCTCCCCCTTACACTCACCCCAATATCTTCACTATAACCCTCCTTACATCTCACCTAATATCTCACTATAACCCTCCCCCTGCTCCTCCTTACATGTCACCATCCAATATCTCACTATACCCTCCTTACACTTACCTCTAATATCTCACTATAATACCCTCTTCTGTTCCCCCTTACATCTCACCCCAATATCTCCACTAATCCCTCCTCTGCTTCCTCCTTAACATGTCACCCCCCAATATCTCACTTATACCACCTCCTTAATCTTACCCAAATATCTCACTATAACCCTCCACTGCTCCCTCCTTACATCTCCCACTCTACTCACTATACCCCTTCCTCATCACCCGAATATCTCACTATACCTTCCTTCATCTCACCCAATATCTCACTATACCCTCCTCTGCTCCTCGACATCTCACCCTAAATCTCAATCTCACTATCCCTCCTCTGCTCCCCTCCTACATCTCACCCTAATATCGTCCTATACTAAAACACACCCTCTGCCCTCCTTACATCTCACCCAAATATCTCACATAACTCACCCCTCCGTCCCCTCCTTACATCTCACCCTAATATCTCACTATATACCCCTCTGCCCCTCCTACCATCTCACCCTAATATCTCACTATACGCCTCCTCTGCCTCCTCCTTCACAACGTCACCCTAATTTTCTCACTATACCCCCCCCTCTGCCCCTCCTTACATCTCACCTAATATCTCACTATAACCGTCCTCTGGCCCCTCCTTACAAGTCCCCCTAATATCTCACCTATACACCTCCTTACATCTCACCCTAATATCCCACTATACCCTCCTCTGCCCCCTCCTTACATCTCACCCTAATATCTCACAACACACCTTCTCTGCTCCTCCTTACCATCTCACCCTAATTCTCACTATACCTCCTCTGCTTCCTCCTTACATCGTCACCCCAATATCTCACATAATACCCTCCTTACATCTCACCCTAATATCGTCACTATAACCCTCCTCTGCGCCTCCTTACATCTCACCCTAATATCTCACTATAACCCTCCTTACATCTCCACCCCAACTATCTCACTATAACCCTCCCTCTGCTCCTCCTTACAAGTCACCCTAATATCTCACTATAACCCTCCTCTGTTCCCTCCTTACATCTCACCCTAATATCTCACTAAACCCATATACCCCTCTGCCTCTCCTTACATCTCACCCTAATAATCTCGCGATACCCTCCTCTGCCCCTCCTTACATCTCCCCCTAATACTCACCTATACCCTCCTCTGCCCCTCGTTACATCTCACCCAATATCTCACTATAATACACTCCTCCTCTGTCCCTCCTTACAATCTCACCCTAATATCTCACTATAACCACTCCTCTTGCCCCTGCTTACAATCTCACCTTAATCTCTCACTATAAACCCCTCCTCTGGTCCCCTCCTTACAATCTCACCTCATCACTATACACTCCTGCCTCCTCGCTCTTGCTCCTCCTTACATCTAACCCTAATATCTCACTATACCCTCCTCATGCCCTCCTTACATCTCACTCACACCCTAAATATCGCACTATACTCCTCCTCTCCCCTCGTTAATCTCACCCTAAATCTCACTATAACTCCTCCTCTGTCCCTCCTTAACATCTCACTCCTACTCACGTACTCACTATACCCTCTCCTCTGCCCTGCTTACATCTCCCTTTAATATCTCCACTCTAAACCCCTCCTCTGCCCCTCCTTACATTCTCACCCTATCTCACTATACCGCTCCTCTGCCCCGCTTTACATCTCACATTAATATCTCACTATCCCTCTCTGCCCCTCCTTACATCTCACCCTATATCTCTTATACCCTCCTCTGCTCCTCCTACATCTCCCCCAATATCTCACTATCCCCTCCTCTGCCCCTTCTTACATCTCACCATCAGATCTCACGAGTACCGCTCTCTCCGCCGCCCCTCCTTACATCTCAGCCGTATTTCCCTATACGCCGCCACGCGCTTGCGTTCTGCTCAGCGTCTCTCTCTACCCCCTTACACTGTAAGCCTCCTCCCGCCTAAACCCTCTCACTGACTCCACGCACCTCTGGAATGCCCCTCCCCCTCAGTACCACCTACCCTCCCTAGCACCCTCTCTACCACCTTTAAGATCCCACCTTAAAAAACACCCTGCAATGCAGCATATGATACTCGTGCGACAACACTATATCACACCTCATACATAAAGCTTGGCCCTTGCCCCTTGTAGACGCATTACCAGAACTTTCTTCCGTCTTCTGTGGAGTCTCTCCCCACTTAGCGCTTGAGTTGTAAGCTGCTTCAGGGCAGGGACTTCTTCCTTTTCCTATTCAGGGCAAGAAAGACAGAAAACAGGGGTGCTAGTGTCTATGACTCCCTGAACCACTAGGGGTTAAAACCCCTACATTCTATAGGGCGTTTTATAAATGCATGCAATATATAGCTCAACAGTTAGTTGCAGATTGAATGCCCCCCCTAGAGCGTTCAGGTTACCACAATTTCCATCCACCCACATTATTAAATATGCAAAATACATGTTGGGGGGGGGAGGGGGAAATATAGAAATTCAAAATGACCACCGTAGATGCACATGTGCAGCAAACACACAATAGGGTTACACGTGACACACGGTATGGATCCAGTGTGTCCACGCGCACTGCCATAGATGCAGCATGGGGATTGTGCCAAAAGTATCCGCATTGTGTCCGCAAGAGTTCGGTATACGTTAACCAAAGATGTGCCCCGGGTGTGTCAGGATACCACCGACCCGCTACCAAAATAGAAAACGCTCAACAAGACACTAAACAAAAGAATGAATATGGGGTGGTGGGGGGGGGGCAATCATAACGCAATTATCCTTTTTTGAACATTATATTTCATAACAGAGAAAGTAAGCCTCACACAGTGGGTGTATAAGCGCGTGGCCGCCTGCTCTCGCAAGCTCTCCCTTCTCCTCCTCGGTGCTCGGACTGGTGCTCTTTTTCATTCTCGCCTCCCTTTTTTTGGGGTCGAGTATTCAGGCAATACTACAGTACCCTACGTTTGCCATAGTGATAATTATATGCTGCCGAATAGCTTGTACTTGTCCGTCGATGGCCAAGAGCATGGGGCTATCCTCACTCCAGTCCTCAAGACCCACCCCCCATCCTTTCCACCTTTCCACCCCCCCGGCAACCAGTCAAAAGGTTTAAGTATATCCGCACCAGGTGGCTAAGGACGACCACCTGTGTACGCAGAGATATATCCTTAACTCCAGTCCACAAGACCCTCCCAACCAGATCGGTTGGAGCACCCCCTGCCCTAAAGCTGAACATAACCCGACTGACGCAAACTATAGCGGTTTTCCGCGTGCTTAAACTAAAACCCCTTCAACCCTGCGTTTTGGAAATAGCGCGGCTCCTCGGTTTACGGCCCTCGCGGCTTGTGTACGGGTTTGGCGTTCTGGTCTCGGGTGGTGTCCGCCTTGGTGTTGTGTGGGCGCCGTGGTCGTAAATTGGGGGCGGTCCGCGTTGGTGGGGCCTTGGTTGGTGCGGGTTTGGGGGCGCTGTTGGGTGTTGTGGTGTCGGGCGCGGCCTGTCTGGGGGCCCCCGGTTTTTTCTTCGGCCCGTTGGTCTGTCGGGGGGGTGGTGGGGGTGTGGTATATTCGGTGGTTTCCGCGCCGCTTGTGGGGGCGGCGTTTCGGGGGGCTTTTGGGTCGCGGCCTCCACCCTCCCCATACTTTTTTTGGGGTCGCCCTTTTCCCGTCCCGGGGCCGCTGGTTGTAATCGTAAACCTTTATTATCTTGGGGTGGCGCCTTTGGGGTTTTTGCACCCCCTGCCCGCCGCCCGGCCCCGCCCCACAATGTCGATCAGGTTGGGGGGGGTGTGGGCGGGTGGTTGGGGGGGGGTTCACGGGCGGGGGGGTAGCGGAGGCCCGTTCTGGGGTTTTCCCCTGGGGGGGCGGCTTCGTGTGTTTGGCGTTGGTTTTTGGTTGGGGGTGGGCCGGTCGGCCGGTTCGCGGGGGGGGGCGCGAAAAAAGGGGGTCGGGCGTGGGGGCGTTTGTGGCGTTGGGCGCGCGGCGCCTGTGGGGCCGGGGTGGTGGGCCCCTCGGGGCGCCCCGGGGCCGGGGGGGGGCCCGGGGGCCGGGGGGGGGGGGGGGGCCGTGGTCGGGGGGCTGGGGTGGTCACAGGCGGGGGGGGGGTGGGTTCAACCAAGCTCCACAAATGGGTCCATACGACGTGGTGTCAACCTGCCCTGGGGTCTCCTTTGTGGGGGTGGGGGGTGTCCACATCATCGCGGCGGCTCGCGCCAGGGGGGGGGCGTGGCGGGGGGGGGGGGGTGGTGGCGGGGGGGGTGGCGGGGGGTAGTGTCACAAACCAGGGGGGGGGGGGGGGGTGGGGTCACGTGGGGGTGGGGGCGGGCGGGGGGGTGGGGGGGGGGTTGGGTTGGGGGGGCGGGGTGGGGGTTGGGGCGTGGGGGCGGGGGGTTGGGGGCGTCACAACAAGGGCGGAGGGCGTGGGTGTGTGGCTGTGTGGGTCGTGGGGGGGTTAAACCCCAGTTGGGTGGCGCGGGTTCCGGGGGGGGGCTGGTGGGGTGGGGGGGGGGGGGGGCGTATCAATAAACGGTCCTGCGGGGCGCGAGTGGGGGCGCGGGGGGGGTCGGGGTAAAGGGCGTGGTAAATTAAAGGGCGGTGGGGCGTTGGGGGGGCAAGGGCGGGGGGTCATGGGGGGGGGCGGGGGGGGGGGTAGTTGAGGGCGGGGGCGGGAGGTGGGGGGGGGGAGGGAGGCTAGGCGCGGGGGGAGGGGGCGCGGGGCGGTGTCGGCCGGGTGCGTGTGCCGGGGGGCGGTCTCGGGGGGCTAGCTTGGTGGGGGGGTGGGGGCTGGTGCGTGTGCGGGGGGGGGGGTAAAGGGCGATTCCCGTTTGCGGCGAGCGCGGGTGCGTCGGGGGGTTGGGTGTTGGGCGGGGGTCATGGGGGGGCGGGGTGGGGTCTTATGGTCGTGCCGGGGTTTGTGCTCGGGGGGGGGCCCGGGCTGTTGGCGGAGTTCGGGGGCGGGGCGCGCGGGCTCGGGGGGCTCGCGTGTTGGGGGGGCCGGCGCCGGTCCTATGGGGCGGGTATTAACGGTGGGCCGGGTATTGGCACACACTGTGTGGGCGTGTGTCCGGAGGGGTGACGGGGGGCGGGGGGGCGTGGGGGAAGGCGGGGTTGCGCCGGGCGGGGGTGCGGGGGGGGTTTCCCTTTTGGCGGCGGGCGGCCCCGGCGGGTTCGGGGGGGGGTCCTCACAACGAGCGCAGCCGTGTTAAACCTCACATCAACCCCCACCCCCCCCCCCCCACACCCCCCACACTAAACGTGATTCCCTGCATAACGTCGAGAGAAGAAAACTAAAAAAATAATAGGAAAGCAAAGGATTAGGAGAAAGAGGGGCAAGAAAATAGGAAAATGGGTAGAAAAGGGTTATAGACAAGGAATTTCAATGAGTTATCGTCCCTTTTGGGAAGATCAAGGAAAGGGAGACAGTAGGAAGATAGAAGGTTAGCGTAAAGTCAAGAGAGTGGTGTACAGAAGCCCGAGGTTGGGTGACGGAGCGTGCTGGGGGAGGAGAACAATATTAACATACAAGAATCATTTACTTTAGTCCTATCGCTTTGCTCAAGGACGGGCACCCCCAGAATTCTGCCCCAGCCCATTGAACCATGAAAATTTATTTTGAAAATAAAAAGGCCAACCAAACCCAAAATTACATCTCCCGTGAACGGGTGGGGGCTCCGGGTGGCTTGTGGGAAGCAGGCCCGAATAGGTATGACCTGGTTAGACCCAGAGTCCATGGGGTGGTGGGTAAATCAGGATGGATGGCCCCCGGCGCTATGGTGTTTCAATCACAGGTTTCTCTCTCTTTAACACCGATGGCGAGATCCACCCCAACGACGGGAGTCCTCGCCCCATTCTTTGCCGGCACTACGAAGGGTTTTGTCTTCAACGCTTCTAGGGTGATGATCATACCAGAGGTGGGTAAGCCAACCCGATCAGCACTCCTACTTGATTTCTCCAAAACAACCATTTTATAGAACCCCCCCCCACCCCTTGGGAATCTGCCTGCTAGCAAAGGGGGGGAAGATGCAGAAACCCTCCCCAACAGAGATAAAAAACTAAGTGTCGTCACGCCACGGCTAAATCCAATCCGATTTCATTGCCGACGTCAAAGCCGCGGGGGGGGGGGGGGGGAGGGAAGGGGGGGGCCCGCCTCCAAGATATATAAAAACCCCAAAACCGTTCGGGCTTATAGATATGGGTCTTTCTAGACGGTTTTTTAAATGGCGGCTTAGTAGAGAGAGGTGACATTTAAAATTTACAGTAAGGGCAGTTACAGTGCGGGATTCATTCCCCATGGAGACGGTGAGGGCAGATACAGGAGATATGTGTAAGGAAAGGGATCTTTACAGTAAGGGCAGTTACAGTGCGGGATACATACCCTATGGAGACGGTGAGGGCAGATACAGGAGATATGTGTAAGGAAAGGGATCTTTACAGTAAGGGCAGTTACAGTGCGGGACACATTCCCCATGGAGACGGTGAGGGCAGATACAGGAGATATGTGTAAGGAAAGGGATCTTTACAGTAAGGGCAGTTACAGTGCGGGATTCATTCCCCATGGAGACTGTGAGGGCAGATACAGGAGATATGTGTAAGGAAAGGTTGGACCCCTTGTTAGACAGGAAAGGTATACAGGGATATACCTAATAAGTAACATGGGAAGGACGGTGACCCAGGGAGAAATCTGATGGCCATTACTGGGGTCAGGAAGGAATATATTCCCCCTTATGAGACAACATTGGATAATGTGTCACTGGGGCTGTGTGTTTGCCTTCCTCTGGGCCACCGTACTGTCATTACACATATTGGATAGCGTATCTGCCATCTACATTTACCATAGGTTGAACATGCTGGGCGTATGTCTTATCAATTTCATCGACTATACACCTATGCAATTATGCAACTGTCCACCTATATACCAATGCAATTATGCACCTACGCAATTATGTAACTTTACGTTTTTCCTCCTCCCAAACCTATTGTACTGCCCTACGCAATATGTTGGCGTTATAAATCAATGCTAATAATACTCAGTATGGTCCTATTACCCCTAAGTGTCGCGACTGCCTTTCTAAAAAAAACCCTCACCCCTCCTCCACCCCCCGCAACACGTGTTCTATTCCGTGAGCGTGGGGCCTGGCGTTCAGCCAACTCACTCCCAGTGGGGGACCTGTATAATGTGAAAGGTGTACCGGAATGTGCTAAAAACGCCGCCACGCCAAAGAGAGGGGGGGATTGTAACTAGGTCATTAGGTCACCCTCCATAAACAGAGCCACATGGCGGCCAAACAGATGTAAGCAGCCAGGAGAGGCAGGAACGCCTTTTTGGGGGAGGGGGTGGGGGTCTTTGAGGCTCTTGGCATAGATGGTCCATCTGGTAGCTACGGTTTAAGTCCGGTGCCCATTCCACAGCTGGTTAGGTCATTTCCCAACCACATCCAAGAACCTTTAGAAGCACTGTCCAAAAAAAAGTGTCTTCCATCCCTCCCCCCCTTCTTTGGGGGGGGGGGGATGCTCCCCCGGAGAAGTGAAGGTGGTGCAGAAAGGGACTGTGGTTTTGGAGAGTTTTAGTTGTAGGAGAGAGGGGGGAGGTGGAGAAGGCGAAAACTGCAGGAGTCCTGCAAATGTGGCTACAGTTCTTCTGTCCCATCACACAATCTCCATCTGGTTTTAATAAAGTCTTATTTGATGCTGAGAAGGGAGCCAAAGATTGGGGCGGAGGGAAGGGACAGAGAGAGAGAGAGAGCTTCCTGTAACAATACAGCAGGGGGTTTGAGGCTGGCTCGTACAGTGCGGTGGGAAGATTGTGAGTGAACACAACTGCACAACAACATACAGTTTGACATCTCGGCTTTCTCCTGTCTGAGGTCTGTCAGGCGGGCCTGGCCACAAGCATGAACGTGGGAGCGGGTCACAGGAGAGTTTGTCAGCTGTGTGTGAGAGAGAGGGGGGGGTTAGTACCGAAAGGGTTGCCATTATACAAGGGATTGTCCCCTTTTCTGTTGAATTGTCCCCGAAAGCTTCTTTCGGGACGCATGATTGTCCCGTATTTTCAGGGAGGAGGAGAGCTGGGGCAGCTGCCCCTGCGGATGGAATGTTGGGGCCCCTGTTAGCTGCCGGGGCCCCTGTTAGCTGCCGGGGCCCCTGTTAGCTGCCCGGGCCCCTGTTAGCTGCCCGGGCCCCAGCTCTCACCAGCTGCGGCCCAGGCCTTCACTCCAAGCTACCCCTCTGGGCGCCGGAAGTTGGGCTCTCCCGGTAGTTGGGCCCAACTTCCGCCTGCGGGACTCTAAGCGGCACTGGGGACCCCTCCCAAGGTGAAAGTGTGTGTATGTGTTGTGATGGGGGGGAATTGTGTGTGTATATTGTGTAGCTGAACAAGTAATGGGCGTAGAGGAAGCACACAGGAGCCTTTAGGCTGCGTCCAGGGTTGCAGCAGCCGCGCGGAGGCTGAGGGAAAGCGGGTGCTTTCCCTGGCCTTAGTCCGCGCGCCGTACGGGGGGGGGGGGGGGGGGGGGGGGCCAGTGACGTTACGGAGCTGGTTCGCCCTCATTGGGCGAACCGCTCACGTGACCGGCCCTGCGCTCCCTTGAGCGCTTGAAACTAAAAATTGGATAAGACCTACGCTTGCGGACGCGTGCGCGAGCCCCTGCTAAAGCCGCTTTCATTGCGGCTGCAGGGGCTCACTGGACGCGAGAGCGCGCCTCAGCACTGACCATGCCCGAGGCCTTAGGCTGCGCTTATAGTGCCGGCGACACGACAGCAACGTCACTCTGCGGTCACTGGGAAAATCAAATTGACTTGACATCCAGCGATGGCGACCAAGCCGTCGCTCATTCGCGTCGCTTCTACTATAAGAGCACGCGACGGCGGCAATACATTTGTTTTGTCGCAACGTTGCGCGTATTAATGCATCGGAGCCTAACAAAACGAGTGTCGCAAATCAAGTATAAATACCCGTACGGGTTACAAAACCACCTTGCCCCCAACACCTGTGATTCAGAACTGAGCAGCCACTGCAGCCTGATGACTTCCTAATCCAGCGCCTGGCGTCATTGCGCGTCGTATGACGCTAGTGACGCGATGGTGTGAAGAAAGGGACTTGTTAGTCCAGCAACGTTGCGATATATGTTTGCCTGCTCTGGTGCATTAATGCAATAGAAGTTGACTTATAGCTCAACCTACGGCTCCTGTGTGCAACCTCTGCTCTCAATACCTGTCCGTGTTGACGTGGAAACAGCTCTGAGACGCCGGGATCAACAGAGGGGGAACGTCACGGAGGGAAATATTGTTAAGTATTTTTTAAAAAGCAATAGTGTCCCCACTCTATCACACCTTCCTTTTTCTACTGTATATTGTGTAGGGGAGGGTCCTGTATTGGTGGCAGCCCTAGGGCTAGCAGGGATGGCTGGCACGCAGTCAGTTTCAGAGCGGTGCGTGTCGGGATCAGAGACGGAGCTTCAGGCCAGGGTTAAGGTGGTGTGATAGCGAGGATACCTGGGACCGGAACAGCAGAGAGGGCTTCTGGGGAGTGAGAGCGGGGCGGATCGGCGCAGTGTGGGGGGTGCGGCATGTAGGATTTTGGAAGGCACACGTAGTGCCCAGTTGCCAAGAGCTTACAATCTAATGAGGCACAGGGAGAAAATGGACTCCACCCCCCACAAGGGGGGGGGGTGGTGTGTGTGTGTGTGTGTGTGTGTGTGTGTGTATTCTGCCTTTGCATAGGACTTGTGGATTGGCTACAAGGTATTGTTGCACTTCAGGTATGCATAGTTACGTAGTAAATGAGGTTGAAAAAAAAAGACGTACGTCCATCAAGTTGAACCTATGCTAAATGTAGACGACAGATACTTTCTCCTATATCTATACTTACTTATTGATCCAGAGGAAGGCAAACAAGAAACCCCAGAGTCAGATCATTCAATGATATCTCATAAGGGGAAAAATAAATTCCTTCCCGACTCCAAGAATTGGCAATCGGATTAATCCCTGGATCACCGTCCTTCCCGTGTTAATTTATATGGTATATCCCTGTGTACCTTTCCTTTCTAAAAAAAAAATTATGTCCAACTTTTTTTTAAAAGAAATCTATTGTATCTGCCATCACAGTCTCCATGGGTAATGAATAGGATAGGTTGCGAACGCTCACATCGAGAAGCAAATATGCGTTCTCTACTGTACGTCCCAACAGGAGCATGGTCTAGTACCATAATTATCTCCAGGATAACCTACATTTCCAGACGGACCCCCTGTTTAACCTCCCCCCGATCCAAGTACATTTATTCTATATTGGATACAGAGCGCACGACAGCGCCATTTTCCAGTTGTACACCCCATCTGCTGTACGTCCAAGCTTCGTCTCTGACAGTCTTCCTCTTCAACGTACCCTCCTGCACTGACCGGTTCTGTTCGTCATTCTGCCTTTGGCCGCCGCATCAAGATTAAGGCCACATGCTGGACCCGTGGTGAGCAGAGCCGGTACCCAGAATGCTTTGCAGAAAACCGGCTGCTGGAGTTCTTAAAGAGAAAAAGCTTTAACAAGGCGTTGACAACTGTGAACCACGTGACAGCGGCTAACCAGGTCCAAACTCTTTTGAAGTCCAACTAGGGGGAGGGGGGAAAGATAGGAACCGCGCTGATGTCCCCCGCAACACCCGCTTCCTGGCCCAGCTGCAGGAGTAGAGTACATTCCCAACCTTTGAAGTGGGAAAACCGTTGTACCTTTTCCAGTGTCCACTCAATTTTGTGCACCTTGCCTGCTCTCCCCCTCACCAACGTTAGAGTAAGCTCTTCAGGGCAGGGACGGCAACATTTTGCTGGAGGTAGCGCTGCGGGCGCCACAGAAGAAGAGGTCACCCTCACTGTTGGAGTTGGGTTTCGTTCAGACTAACAGACGATATGGCTGCGTAATGGTATATAGGCCTGCGAGGCATTGCCAATGGTGGCTGTACCTTCGGGTCATCTTGGGTGGACCATGTGGGAGACGCTACCTGATATCAGCCAGAGAGTACTGAGAAGTACTGAGTATTAGGTGGTAGAAGTACTCGCAACTGGGCTAACAGCTCCTTCTATTTGATTAGTAATAATAACTTCATATCGTGTGGCGCTTTACTCCCACTGGAACGCAATGTGCACACAGCGTAGCACGCGGGACGCAGCGCAGAAGAATGTCACAGGTGCGGTCCCTGCCCCGCGGAGCTTACAATCTGTGTGTTTGGTGCCTGAGGCACAGGGAGATAAAGTGTCTTGCCCAAGGTCACAAGGAGCCGACACCGGGAATTGGGCAGGGTTCCCCTTCTACACATAATTGGGGTAGGGAGAGTGGGAATAAGAGGAGGGGGGTAGGGAGAGTGGGAATAAGAGGAGGGGGGTAGGGAGAGTGGGAATAAG